>PVHP010001337.1:61569-110069 GCA_004024765.1 Zapus hudsonius
TGTACACCTGCAGCACCACTTCCTGCTTCCACTCCCCCTTCCTCCCTGTACACCTGCAACAGCACTTCCTGCTTCCACTCCCCCTCCTCCCTGTACACCTGCAGCACCACTTCCTGCTTCCACTCCTCCTCCCCTTGTACATGCTCACCCCAGAACTCTTGACCACCACAAGTAGCACAGGGTCACTTTCCTGCTTACCATTAGGTTACTTTTCTACTTAGCACCTCTCCCCTCACTTAAAGCCTGAGGCCATCTGTGAGCCCTGCTCTCTTCTCCCTGTCCTTTCTAACAAGAGACAGTTTCCAGAACCTGTGACCTGCCTCATGTTCCGCTCATCACCAACTGGATGTAGGGAACCAGCAGGTCTGGGCAGCCTGTCTGGTCTCAGAAGCCCATAAACAGCAAAGGCAAGGCCTGGGATCCACCCTGCATGTCTGCTCCCTGGACATCCTGTCCTTGGATGATTCTTCAGGGTCATCTCAGGTGACAGCTTTTTCTGGAAGCCCCTCCCACTGTGATGGCCAGCTTTTGTTCTCACAGACCCTCTTCTGATGCCCATCAAAGTACCCTAAACTCTGCATAATGCTGGGAAATTCTCTCAAAATATCCTTCTACAAAACTACAGCCTTCCAAAATATTCTTCTACAAAACTGGGTCTCTCATTTCCCTTTTGGCTCAGTCATGACTGCATTGTGGTACTCAAATGTCAGCCCCCTGAAGGCAGATCCTTCATTTGCTAATGGGAGACATGCCACCTGTCTTCAGTGAATGAAAGACTTAACAGATGAAATGGATGACACAGAGGGAAATTCTACTTCTTAGAAGCTGTGTGAGCTTGGTGAAGACATTTCACCTCTCTGTCCCTTTATTTCTAGGAATATTAATGGAGTCATTCTCAAAGGGTCACTCTGAAGACTGGTGAAAGGATGCATGGGACAGGGCCTAGCAAATGTCAGCTGCATGGCCCCAGCTGCTTGCACATGAATCTAAGTGTGACCCCAAAGGCCTCAACTGACCTCCCAGTGAGCCTTGAGGTTGTCCATCTGATCCCAGAGTCCCCTTTACCCTCCTTGTGTGGCCCAAGGGAAAAGGGGTCACAGGTCTGTGCTCCTTCTCCTTGGCTAGGGGCTGGTGACCACTGGGAGACCCATTATATAGGGTCTGCTATTAGCTGGGCAGCTCCACCAAGTCCTCAGAGCTCTCTGGTCAGCACAGCCAAGGTCATGGTCCCCATCGCCTAAATGGTTCTTTCATTGCCAGGCAGCCGTTGCTAGCTCCTAACTCAGCCATCTGCCTGAGAACTGTCTTTCTTTCCCTCCCTCAGCCTTGAGATGCTAGAGAGGGAGCTGTGGTGGTTTGAATGTGTCCCCATAGTCTTAGGTATTTTTGATTAAGATAAAGCTTCCTATTTGGTCTTCAGTGGGTGGAGTCCTGCTGGAGGAGGTGTGTCACTGGGGGTGGATCTTGAGTCCAGACTTAAGGTGTGGAGAGAACCAGTTTGGCTGTTTATGCTTTCTGGCTGTTGGTGGTGCCTCTCTGCTATGGGTGTATGGAAGTGAGTCAGCTTCCTCCACCATGATGATGCTTCCCCTGCAATCAGTAAGCTTGAAACAAATCCTTTCCTCCCATAAGCTGCTTCTGGTCAGGTGCTTGTCCCAGTAATGAGAAGGTAACTGCAAAGGGAGCCATACTCAGAGATGAGTTCCAGTGATCCTTACCCACTCTGGCTACATAACTCTGGACAAGTGACTACTCATCCCTGGGCTTTAGCTTCTGTGAGACGGTGAAGTCAAACCAACCTGGAGAGGACAGACGTTCTGAGGAATGGAGGCATACCACTGTCCTAGTGACGCACACACTCTATAGAATAGAAAAAGGACTGAGATAGGGCTCAGTTAGGGTAGTGCATTTGTCTACCATGTGTGAGGCCCTGGGTTTGGTTCCCAGTACAGCAAAACAAAACAACAGAATACAAGATGTGAGCTATACAACTGTGAAGCCCACAGATGGGGTTGGTGTGGAGCCAACAGTGAAGTATCATGGGACTCAGGTCTGTGTGATTCCTTGTGCACAGGTATCCTATATCACTGTACATCTATGGTATGTGTGCTGGTTTGAATGTGAAGTGTCCCCCATAGCCTCATGTGCTTGTGATGAAGCCTCATGCTCAATCCCCAACTGGTGGCAATTTGGGAAGTGGAGCCTCGCTGGAGGAGGTGTGTCACTTGGGGGTGGGGCTTGGGAAATGATAGCTCATACCAACCTTGCCAGAGCTCACCTACTCTTGCTGCTACCTCCCAGCTGCTGTGGCAAGATATGATACCCAGCCTCTACTCTGTCATGCCATGAGGAAACTTCCCCTCTGAAAACTGACATTCTGTTGGCCTGACTGCCTGTGTGGGAGCTGTGTCTTTCCAGATGAACTCTTGAGACAATGGGAGGAGTGAATAAGGTGTGGCATACATACTCAAATTCCACCTCCAATAGAGATCATTGGGCTAACCCTTTAGTTTCTGCAGGCCTCAGTTTACCCCATCTCAAGTTCCACTCTCTTTTTAATTTTCTCAAATCATTACTGTTTCCACTGCTGAAGTCCTTCCTATTTGCCAAGCATGTCCTGGGCTGCTTATTGACATCAGTTCTTTATCTAAGGTCCCAGGTGTTCATGTGACAAAAGCTGACCTGTCTGACTCCAATGCAGGCCCTTGGGGAAAAGCAGTTATGAACCATTCTGGCAATGCTCAGGAGAAGAACACATTCAGTTAAGACCTGTGCTTCATAGCTCAAGACTCAGGACGTGACCTTGTGTACAGGAGGAAAGTACAGAACTTGACCTTGTGAACAGAAAAGAACTATAGGACTTGAGCCATTTGCTTGTATATGTGTGTGTGTGTGTGTGTGTGTACATCACCTGTGCGTTTGTATACACATGTTGAGGGAATGCCTGGTTCTCTTGCTGCTTCAAATGAGTATCATGTAGCTTTGTGTGGAGAAGTGAACCCAGTGGGTAAGCAGTGCAAGCAAGTCCCTTCAATCTCCCCAGCCCTAACTAGTTCTTTTAGTTTAACATCTCCAAGTTCTATCCAGATCCCGTTACTTCTCCCTAAATGTCTTGTGACCGTGATAGTGGCCCTGTCTTCACTGTCCACCCCAGCCTCTCTGTGGGCTCCTGCTTTCTGATCTATTCTTGACACAGCAGCTAGAAACTTCCTATAAGTTACAGATCTGGGACTGTGGCTCCTCCATTTCCAAGGCTTTAATGGCTCCCTGGGGCCCCATTAATAACATCCAAGCTTTGCTCCATGACCTACAAAGCCTTTCATTTTCTGGCCCTCACACTCTGTTCTCCAGCCACCATGGCCTATTTTAAGTTCTTCAACTGTGTCAAATTCCTTCAGGTTTTAGAGTCATATGGACCTATATTTGAATCCCCGAACAACTGACAGGATCTCTTTGAACCTGTTGACCTCTGAAGTGAGTAAAGCCATTTATTTTAAGAAAAACCAATAGAACATGTTACATGAGATACTTCTCTGCTTTAAACAAAAGCCCATGGCAAGAGAAGATAGAGGGGAGGTTCAGATAGAGGCTGTTGGCAATGCCACCTCCATCCCTCATGCTAAGCTCACACATGTGGCCATCCTGCATCCCTTTCCCCTGCTGGGTTGTATTCCGCTGGGGGATAGAGCCCATTTTTTTTTTCACATGAATTTACTCTCTGTATGCATCTGGGCTGCATGTACTTCTTGTTCTTGTTAATAGTATGTTCTGTTCTGCACATACTTGCACATGTCTCCTGCCACTAGAAGAGAGAACTTTCTGGAGGGTTACACAAAGGACTGCAGCTGTGTCCCAGAGTGTGGGCATGTTCAGTGTGGTGGATTGAATGTGAAATGTCCTCCACAGCCTCATGTGTTCTTGGGAGGTGGAGCATTACTGGAGGAGGTGTGTCACTGAGGTGGACTTTGAGGTTTATTAGCCCAGCTTGCCAATGATAGTCAGCACACTCTTGCTACTTGTTTCCAGCTGCTGTGTCCAGATGTGATGCCCAGCCTCTGCTGTGCCTCCACCATGATGAAAGTTCCCCCTCAAAACTGTAAATCTGAAATAAATACTTTTCTCCCATAAGTGTTTTTGGTTGGGTGTTTTGTCCCAGCAATGAGAAGGTAAGTGATACATTCAGCTAACCTTGAATGCCAGTGGTCATTCCTCCAGGGTTCTTCCACCAGCATAGGATGAAAGCATCCTGGACCACACCCAACAGTTATCTCCCGATGGCTTCCAGCTGTGAGAATGATCAGTGCTCAGTTCCTGTCAGGAGTCCACTGGGAACTCTGAAAAACTTCTGCTTAGACCCTCTGGGTTAGGCTCACCATAGTCATTAATAAGCCCCTGAATAGTAAGGCATCCTTTTCGAGTCCCCAAAAATCAACAGGGTCCTGTACCAGCTCCAGCACTGATCTTGGTGCTTTGAGACTGCTTCGGCAGGGTCCCACTTTCCCCTGTGAGCCCCTGGCAGGGACACTTCCTCTCTCTTCTGCTGGCTGTTCCATCCCTTGGGGCATCAGACCTGAGCACACTCCTCTCTACTTTGGCTTTTAAGCGTGAGCTCCCTATGCCTTGTCCATGGACTTGCTCCTCTATCCACATGGCCTGTGTGACCCACCTGAGGAGGAACTCCTCAGAGGAGGGACTGCTCTTGGAAATGGGTCTACCACGCAGGGGGTGCTCAGGATATAATCACTGAACAAATGCATCAGTGACGAGTCATCCTCCATGTTGTAAACTTTCGGCTTTGGAGATGGCTCAGGACTGAAGGTTAGCCTTTCTGTCAGCAATATCCATTATTAAATTCCCATGCATAAAATAGTGTACATTCATGGCAATGACTAGAAGCTCACTCAGTCCATGCATATACATGCAGAGGAGATTCCTTATGACTTGATGGGGCCTGACAAGCTCATCATAAGTTGAAAATATCTCATGTTGTAGTTACCTTTGTGTTTCTGGGGCAAAGCCCCCAGTCAAAAGCAGCTGATGAGAAGAGTTTATTTTGGCTTACAGTCTCAAGGGGAAGCTCCATGATGGCAGGGGAAAGGTGGCAGAGCAGAGGCTGGACATCACCTCTGTCACAGCAGGTGGACAACAGCAGCAGGAGAGTGAGCTGAACTCTAGCAGAGGCCAGCTGGCTATGACACCCTCAAGTCCATCCCCCACCCCAATGACTCACCTCCTCCAGCAAGGCTCCACCTCCCAAACTGCCATCAGCTGGGGACCAAGCATTCAAAACACATGACACCTAATTCAAACCACCACACAAATCAAAAGTGTGGTCTTGATCTACCTGACCTACTAAGTACCAAAATGATCAGGTGACTGATGGAGGGGTAGCTAGGGTAGCTGCCTGACATGCACATCACCCAGGAAAAGATGCAAACTCAAAATTCAAAGTATGTGTTCTGATAAATGTGTTTCATTTCCACAGAGGGTGAGGGCAAAGAAAATGTAATAAATACTATGGGTTAAGGAGATGGTTCAGTGGTTAAAGGTGCTTTGCAAAGGCTTTGCAAAGCCTGCTGGCCCAGGTTCTTTTCCTCAGTTCCCACGTGAAGCCAGGTGCACGAGGTGGCACAGGTGTCTTTGGGAACCGTCTGTATATGAAAGTAATCTCTCCTTTATCCATTTCACTCTATATTTCTTTCCCAACAACTACTATTAGTAGCCTTAATACTCAGACACATTCAAAATGTTGGACTTTTGGGGTGTTTTGACCAAAAAGTGGGATTCTAATATTGCTCTTTTTCTATATCTTGTCTTTTTCCATACAGTAACTTCTTATATCACGACTTCCCAGTTGATAGATATGTGTAGTTTTCCAGATACTAGCCCTAGTGAAAAATGCTGCAATCAACATCTTATAAATGTTATGACAAGCAGCCTATTCATGATAGATTGCCCTGTAATGGATTACTTTTTGGAAAAAAAAAGCAATGTGTGCTTTTGTTTTCTAAAATTTACTTAGTGTGTGTGCACATGCAATTATGTGTGAGCAAGCATGTGTGTGCCACAGAACATGTGTGGAAGTTGGAGGTCAACATTTGGATTGTTCCTGACCCTCTACCTCGTTTGAGGCAGGGTCTCTGTTCTTGTTCACCACTTGGTTCACAAGCTTCTGGGGAAATGACACAGGGTTCTGACACAAGGCATTTGATACAACTGTGTGTGGAAATTTGTACGTGGGTGGGGATGGCCCATGTGGTCCAGCAGCTTCTACATACCTCTGGAAGGAGGTCTCCTTCTGAGCTTTTCGTGGGGCTGGAGAGGGGAGAGCTGGCCGGGCAAGTAGGGATCTTCTTGCCTGCTCTAGGGTACTCACTTCAGCCCAGCTCCTGGCTCTCCATAAGCTGGGAGCTGGCAGCAGAGGGCTTGCATGGCATGGTGGTTTGAATGTGAATGTATGCCCCCCCCCAAGCCTTGAGTATTTTTATTAAGGTTAAACTTCCTGCTTAAGTTTCCAGAAGCCTACTGGAGGGGGCATGTCTCTGGGGGTGGATCTGATTCCAGCCCAAAGGTGTGGAGAGAGCTGTCTGAGCTCTAGGGAGTAGGAGGGGTGCGTGCTTGCTGCTTTTTGGTGTTTGCTGGCTGGTGGTGGCTTTCTCTCTCTGCTTGCATCTGTGAGCAGGAGCCAGCTTCTTCCACCATTGATGGCGCTTCCCTTGGAATTGCAAGCTTGAAATAAAGCCCTTCCTCCCCTAAACCATGTTTCCTTGGATGATCACCCCAGCAGTGTGGAGCTGGTCACCACACAAGGCAAGGTCAAAGCTGCTCGGCCTGATGCCAGGCTCCAGGCCAGGTGTCTGTTCTTCATCACACCTGGGAGTATGTGTTTGCATCTTCTATATGTATGCACAAGTGGGTGTGCCCGAGTTCACTTGGGTGGACTTAAATTCTGTGTCATTGTGAGTCTATGGATGTGTGTGTAAGTGTGAAAGTTTGTTACATGTCTAAGTGTGCCTTTGTACAAGTACTCTCCTGCTAGATTTGCCCATGTATCTGATTTACACATGCTCTCTTCCTCTATGAATGTTCATGTCCATGTTCACATGTGTGCACAGGTGACAGGAGGGACACCCTGCTGTGGTATTCTCAGAGTGGAGTAGTGGGTCTTGTATGTACTTGTGCACATCAGGGTATGTTTGGTGTGCTTTTCTGTACACACCCATTCCTTAGCATCTGTGGGGATTGGTTCTAGGACCTGCTTAACCTCGAAAATACCCAATTCCATGGATGCTTAATCTCTTTTTTTTTTAATTGACCATAATGAGTTACATTGTTTAGTGGGCCAACAATGAGTTGTTATCTCCAATTCCCAATGCCCCCCCTCCCCATCCCCAGTCAGCTGGATTCTCCTACGTGGGCCGTCTGGATCAGTCTTTGTGGTAGGGGACCATGGATAGCTTAGTATTCAGCCGGGTTCTCCTGACCCAAGTGTGTTGTTACTGAGGGGTGCCATGCCTCTGATATTCTCTATAAAATGGAATTCCATCTGCATAGAACCCACACAATCCTCCCATATCATTTCAACCATCTCTAGACAATTTACACGAGGTACAGTGCAAATGTCATGGCACAATTGTCATGTAGTTTTGCTTGTGGACAAGGACAAAGGTTTAAAAATCTACACATGTTCGGTACAGATGCTAAGTTCTTTTGCTTGGTTGAACAGAGCTTGCAGATCTCGAAGGCTGGCTGTAGCTATGTGGGAGATTGTGTGCATCTACCACTGTCTGGGTTTGAATGAATAGTTAGTGTGTCTGTGTGTAAACACATACCTGTGGATGTGTGTGCTATGTGTAAAAGTAGCTGAGTGATTGCATTGTGTGTGTATGCGCGTGTGTGTGTGAGAGAGAGAGCACTGAGGTCACAGATGGTACTATTGCATCCAGCTTTATGTGGGTTCTGAGGATTCAAACTCCAGTGCATTTTCGTGCTTTGGGTACAAGTGCTTTTACACACCAAGCCATCTCCTCAGCCCTGTTTTCAACATTTTAATTGCAGATGTAATAATTATATTCATCTATTGGGCATAGCATAATGTTTCTCTCTCTCTCTCTCTACACACACACACACACACACACACACACACACACACACACACACAAGGTAGTGATCATATCTGAGTAATTAACTTCTCCATCAGCTCAATCACTTATTTCTTTGTGGTAATAACTTTCAAATCTCTTCTAGGTAGTTTGAAATGCACAATATGTTATTATTGTTGTCCCTGCTTTGTAATAGAATACTATGACTTATTCTAACCATTTATAACATTGTATCTATTCCTCAACATCTACCAAATTTATATATGAATAAACATATATATATATAATCACATTTTTATATCCTTAGTATATATTGACATATGAGTCATCCATTCCTATTCTCCCTGGTATTACCTTGCTTGCCCCATTGCATCAGAAGCCCCGTTCTGCCTATCTATTTTAGATCTATTTCCCATGCAATGTACACAGGAAGACACCTTTAGCATAAAAACAGGCAGAACTGAAGTACTTGCTGTCAGTTCCTGGGAAAGAAGTTTCCGGGTAGAATTCCCAGATGGAGAATGTAGTTTCCGGCATCAGGGCGAGCCAATGAGACTCAGGAGACAATACTGTGGGCTTCAGAGCACTTTCCATGGGAACCAGGTTCTCCTTCCCCCTTGGGCAGCATCTTCCCTAGAGACCTGGCAGCTAAGTAGTCTTGGTAACCTTTTTGTCCAGCTCAAACACAGAGCTTTTTTTTTTTTTTTACAGGGGAAAGGATAGGACTGGAGGACTGGGGAAGGAGGGAAGAGAAGGGAAGGGAAGGGAAAGGAAGGGAAGAGAAGGAAAAGGAAATGGAGGGGGTGGGAGGCAGATACCCAGACAGATGGGCCTGGCCCTGTGCTCTGCAGGCCTAATAAATTTCCCTCCCTGGTCCTTCAGGTGGGTCAGTCTCAATTGGGGATACCTACACGACAAGGCTAATAATAAGTCAGGCTTAAAGTGACTCCCCCTTCCCCAGAGACAGAGGAGGTGGGCCAGGAAGCCTTGGAAACAGGAAGACCCCGTGGAAGGTGGGCAGCAGCCAGCCTTCAGATGATGTGGGATGTAGTGGGCGAGGACAGGAGGCGTTGGCTCTGCAGGGTTGGGTTCCTGAGGCAATTATGGGTGGCGAGGCTTCCTGATAGTCTGGTTTGGTGACCTTTGGGCTTCACCACAAGGATACCCACCCCCACTGTCACTTAAATGGTTCTTATCTGCCAGTCTCAGAACAGAAGTTGATCCCTCCTTTGGGACACTGCCTGAGCATTAGGGGCCTCTCTCTGGGATCTTTGGACCTCTGCTATCTATCAGTATCCATACATAGGTTGTGGTGTGAGCTCATAGGTTAGGGATGGGTTACAGCCCCCATGGTCAGGTGTAGCAGTTACCTTCTTATTTCTGGGGGGAAAAACACCCAACCTGAAGCAGCTTATGGGAGGCAAGGGTCTATTTCAGGCTTAAAGTTTCGAGGGGAAGTTTCATCACAGTGGAGAAAGCATGGCAGAGCAGGCGATTGCTTACATCTCCATACATCAGCAGCACGGAAGGGAAGAGCCCACCCTCAGCAATACACCTCCTCCAGCAAGGCTCCACCTCCTGAAGGCCCAACAACCTTCCCTAACTGGCACCAGCTGGGAACCAAGTATTCAAAACACATGAGGCTATTGGGATTGTCTGTTTAAAGCACTACACCAGAGTCAGTGCCCAACACATAGTTGGTGGGTTATATTGTTTAGATGAAAGAAGGAAGCAGAGGTAGTAAGAATCATTCATTCTCAGATGAGCAAACCGTATCCATTCCTGGACAGAGGAGGCTACAAGTCCATGTTATGTTGTCAACCTAGGACCTCGGGGACACTCAAGGCCAGCACCATCACTAACTGTTGATTGGGACCTCAAGGGTCCTGGTAGAAAGGAAGGCTGTCTAGGTTGTAGGGATGGAATCAGATAAGGTATATGAAAATGCTTTGATAAGTGTCAAGTATGTCTCACCTGCCAAGTGTCAGGTATGAAATTAAGTCACAGGAGAGGATATGGCAGTGAACTAAACTTTTTAGATGAACGACTGACACCCAGGACAAGGGAGTGAACTTCCTCTGTCTTAAACATCTGTCATGGGACTGGCAGCCTACGGTCTAGAACCAAACAGCCTGGCCAGACAGAACCCTGTGATGATTTGATAGTGGGTGTCAGCACCCAGTCATTTACTCTCTCCTAGTTTTGATCATTTGGTAGACAAACCCAGGGCTCAGAAAGGTACCTTATTACTATTTCCGGTTTACTATAAAGGGTATCTCTCAGGAAGAGACGCATAGGGCAGGTATGGGGGAGGGGTGCAGACCTCCATGTCTTTTCAGGCCTCTGATCACCTGTGGGTGTTGTTCACCTCCATGCAGAGGCTCCAATCCCTGATGCTTAATGCTTGTAGGGGCTCCATCCCATGGGCATAGTTGATTGCATCTTTGGCGACTGGTGATTAGCTCAGCTTAACCATCAGTTTTCCTAGAGGGTTCAAGGTTGGACTAGACATTTCAACTCTTCAATCCTGCCTCGGCTTTTTTAGTGAATAGCCTTATCCTAAATCTCTATAGAGACTCCAGGCCCCAGTCATCACTATCCCCCCCCCAAAAATAAAGCACTTATCACTCTATAGATGTCAATGGTCAATGTTTTAGAAACATTTGTGTCAGAAACCAGAGAGGAAGAGTAAACACTGGAAGCTCCTCTCATCGTCACTCAGGAAATCACGGGTTTGGGAGCTTTATGCTAGAAACTAGGGAAGAAGACCAAATGTATTTTTTTTCCTATCCTATCATGACACCACAGGAATATCCTGCAGATTGACCTAGTTTACGCTTCAGGTAGGAAATGCTGTGATTCACTGAGTTTGGACCAATCAACAGTGACTGGGGATCTGCTCATATAAAACCTAGCTAGAGATGGTGGTTGGAGCAGGAGCAAGGGTAATTCCTCGGAAACAGAAGTGGTGCTGGGAAGATGGTGTCATGGTGTTCAACTGTACATAAATCTCTGGGTCCAAATGCTGGGATGTCTCAAGAAAAAAATGTATTCAATTGAGCCCAAGGTGTTTTGGACTTCAGATCCTCTTGTTAAATCAAAGCACACCGAGACAGCTGCACACTGAGAGTTTGAGTACCATCCAAGGATCAGGTGCTTATCAGATAGCTTTGCGGTATGGTTCACTACTTGCCAATACATTCATGAAACATAAGGAGAAACAACTCTGAGAAAACAGGCTTTGGAGTCAAGCGGAGCTGGGACTAAATTTCCACACAGCTCTTATAGGAATTGGCTGTTTTGGACCTTGAGGATATCACTCAACTTCTCTGAGTCCTTGGGAAACGGCAAGGAATGAAGGTACCGGTTACTCCACTCACAGCTCCCAAGTGCTCCTTAAACAGTGCAGCTGGGCATTTTTTGGAAGCCAGCTTGGCTGGGTCTTATCTTCAGGAAGCCAGATCATGAATCTTGTGAGCTGAGTTGAATGTAAAATGCTCTCCTTCCCCATAACCTCATGTATTTAAATACTTGGTTTCCAGCTGGTGGTACTGTTTGGGAAGGTTGTGAAACCTTTAGAAGGTAGAGTCTTGTTAGAGGAAGTGCTGGGGTGTGAGCTCTGAGGTTTTAACACCCCATCCCACTTTCTGATCTCTCTGCAATGTGACCAGTTCTCCTTCATGATTCTGCCACCATGCCTTCTCTGCCATGGAGTGTTCCTATGAAACTATAGGCCAAAAATAAACCACTCCCTGCCTTCAGTTGCTTCTGGTAGGGAAACAGTTAATAGGAAAACAGCATCCCTTTCCATCCTCATAAGGTAGGAGGAGGTTGATGGGGCTAGAGGAACAACAAGACGTGATGGAGACAGAATGTTCTGGCAATATTCCTGCAGCTAATTCTGTCACTGAAGCCCAATTTCATCCCTGCTTTTCCCATCCAGTATTCCAACACCACACTTCCCTTACCCATCTGTGTAGACAGCTTCATGATGCTGGGGTGAACATCCAAACCAGACACAGTTTATGGGAGGAAGAGGTTTATTTCCAGCCTATAGATCCAGGGGAAAGTTCCATCAATGGTAGAAAAAGCTGCTTCTGTACATCCAAGCAGAGAGAAACAACCAAACAGCCAGAAAACACCAAAAGTAGCCAACACACACCTGCAGCAGGCAGGACTCCCAGAACTCAGATCTCTCTGCATACATTTGGGCTATAATTCAGATCTGCCCACAAGCACACCTTTGAGCTGGACCCCAGGGTCTTCCCAGTGACACCTTCTCTAGTCAGATGGCTGGAGATTTAAGTTACAAGCTTAATTTTAACAACTGAGTCTATGGGGGACATCCATTCAAACCACCATAACATCTTATCCCTAACTCTTTGTTGTACATTTTGAGGCTAATTTCAAATTGCCTTTCAAGGGTTCCATTTCTGGTTGTCACAGTTCATGGAATAGTATGTAGTAGAGACTATGATGCAGTTTATGGGACAGCTGCCAACAGCAGGCTTTCTGTACCCCACATATCAATAGCAACTGAGAAATCCTGCTATAGCAGTTCTCCTGATGCCCACACCCATTTCTTGGGCATTCCCTAGTCTCAGGTCTAGCCTGAATCCCCATGCTAACATTAGGGAATAGTATCACATAGCCAAGCGTCCACCAGAACCATCCAGAACCCATTTACTGATAACTAGATCTCTCATTCCATTGTTCTCATTTTCTGAGCTCCTAGTTCTAGTGTCTAACCAGAGCCTAATGATAGCTGTGACTTGGTACATTTGCACATAAGAGAAATACTATCCTTGCCCTCTGCCTCTCCACACAGGTAAGTCTTGCTAACATTTCTTTCCCATCAGCCTGAATTTGGGTTAGCCTGTGTTTCATTATCTAAGGGCGTTGCAAACACAGGGGCCCCTCCTGTATGATTTCCTGCATACGGCTCTAGCCTCAGACACATTTTCATGGCTTCCGTCATTGTTATGGGAAATTCTGAGAGAGCTGGAAGTTGGTGCTGCCTGGTTACCATGGCAATGCCAGCTGCTTCTGCTATCATAACAAGGCAGATTGGTCACAGAGCTGACAGGAGGCAGCTGGAACCTCTAAGAACAATGTAAGCGGGACCTCCCAGTTGCTTTTAACACTAGTCTTCCTCTGACCTGGTTACCAGGGGTGCCCATCTATAGCTGGCCCATGCTTCAGTTCAGGGTCCTCTCTGAAGAAACGGAGGCCTGCAATTGTCCTTGTGGGAGGTGGTGTGGTGGTTTGAATCAGATGTCCCCCACAAACTCATGTGTTTTCAATACTTAGTCCCCAGCTGATGGCAAATTTGGAGGTGGAGACTTACTGAAGGTGTGTTTCTGGGGGTGCGCTCAGAGGTGTTAGAGCCAGCTGCCCCTTGCCAGAGCTCGGTTCACTCTCCTGTGCCACCTGTGTCCACCTGCTGTGGCAGAGGTGATGTCCAGCCTCTGCTCATGCCATGCTTTCTCCTGCTATCATGGAGCTTCCCCTTGAGACTAAGCTAAATAAATACTTTCGTGCCATCAGCTGCCTTTGGTCAGGCACTTTGTCCCAACAACGAGAAGGTGACTGCAACAGTTGGTGAATGCCTACTTAAAACAAGATGTGAGGGGTCCTTCCATGCCAGTGAAAACCGAACTTCCACAGAGCTCTGGTCACCTTGCGGTGGGAACACAAGATGGGTCATGGCACCCATAACCCCTTGCAGGCACGAAGTGAGTTAGGAGCAGCTTATGCTGCCAAGAGGGGCTGAGTGGGTCTTCTTTCCTAAGAAGGCAGCTTATCTGTGCAGTGAGACCCCCCAGATGGCTCCAGGAAGTTAGTCATAGGTACTTGGCACACACAGGTATGTCCAAGTCATTGCTGATAGAAGTTTTTTGTTGAGGCCCCAGGCCCAGGTGAGAAGGCACAGCTCTGGTCCTCAAAGAGATGTTCACTGGAGGTGTGACACATGTGTGAGGTCCTGAGGACAGTCAGAGGGAGGTTATCTGAGACACTGCCTGGTGCAGGGGATGGCTCACTCCCCCCAGGACTTCGAAAACACTAAGAGAAGGGGACAGAAAGATGAAAGCAAGAGCCCAGACGTGTACTGCTGAGGTCCTTAACCCACTGCCCTTCTGAGATCATCCTGTACATTAACATCCAAAATGATGTCCTGTCCTCCTGTCCCCATAGAGTGGGGATGGGGCAGTGTGCCTACCACCAAGCATCTTCCATTCTGTTCCCCACAGGCTCTTAGCTCTGAAACGGACCTTCATTTTCCCTCAATGGACTTTCAGATTCCCTTAGACCTGAGTTTGAATTTCAAGTATGGGTTCCAGGACCCAATCGGCTTCCCTTCTAGAACTTTTTTTCCCTACAAATTGGAGCCCATAACACTTGTTTCTCTAGAGAGTGGGGGTAGAAGACCTGGCTTAGGTCCTGGTTCAGAGTGGTTCTCTCTCCAGGATGGTCTCCAGGTCTGATGTGTGTGTGGTCTCCCTCCGAGACAGGATAGACGCTGAGCTGGTAACCCCTGCAGAGTCCTCCTGCAGTTCCAAGCAGCCTGCCTGCACCTTTTCACCCAGAACCATGCTGTGTGGTCCCAGCCTGCCTGCACTTCTCATTATGGACCCAGCCTGTAATTAGCCGGCTGCCTGGTCTTGGAGAATGTGCCCATCAGCACCCTTGCTCCTGGCCTCTGTGTGGCCCTTTGCTTGCTGGCCTCATCTCTCACAGGGACGTCTGTGGCCACAAGGTGATAATGGGTCTTCCTATTGACCTCTCTAACTCAGGTTTAGCAGAGAAAGGATGTGAGACACCGAGGAAGTGAAAGAGAGATCACAGAGGTGGTTCCTGCCATACCAGCAGCCATGTTTTCAGTCTTGACAGGGAAGGCAAAGAAGGGGCTCTGGAAGAAAACGATGACATGCCAGTCTTCTCCCATGATGCCAAGCCAGCTCATTGTGGATTCCGCAGTCAGTGAGGGTCCTTTGGGGTTCCTTAGCCATCCCACTCTCTCAGCTTGTGAGGAAAGAGTGGCAGGTGTCAGCCAGACCTGGTGTGAGCCCTGGTTTTGTCTCTTACTAGCTGTGTGACCTCTAGCAAATGCTTTCTCTGTTCTGAGCTTCCAAGTCTCCATCTGTAAAATGGGGAGATGACCCTTACTTCAGAAGCCTGCTGGGAAAATTAAGTGGGAGCTGGACACTTGGACGTGTGCCCCACTGCCAGTCATATGTGAAGGCTGTTGCTCTCCTTTCCTTTCCTTTCCTTTCCTTTCCTTTCCTTTCCTTTCCTTTCCTTTCCTTTCCTTTCCTTTCCTTTCCTTTCCTTTCCTTTCCTTTCCCTTTCTTTCTTTCTTTCTTTCTTTCTTTCTTTCTTTCTTTCTTTCTTTCTTTCTTTCTTTCTTTCTTTCTTTCTTTCTTTCTTTCTTTTTTTTTTTGAAGTAGGGTCTCACTCTAGCTCAGGCTGGCCTGGAACAAAATCTGTAGCCCAGACTGGCCACAAACTCATGATGACCCTCCGACCTCAGTTTCCAGAGTAAAGAGATGAAAATAGCTTATCGCTGTTTTCTTTCACGTGGCTTCATCCTGTGCTTCCTCCTGAATGGGCTTGGCACATGCAGCCCCCTGTACCAAGGGATGCCAGTGCCCTGTGGGATGTGTCAACAATGTTTACAGGATTCTGCAAAAGCAGCCCAAATGTCAGCGCTTCTGTGAAGTCTCTGCTGGTTCCCCCAAGAAATGAGGTACTTTGTAATCTGTATTCCCACAGCAATGTTGATTTTTAAGTTGTTTTTAAAATTTATTTGTTAGAGAGAGAGAGAGAAGAGAGAGTGAGTATGGGAACACCAGGGCCTTCTGCCGCTGCAAACAAACTCCAGACACATGTGCCACTTTGTGCTTCTGTGTGTCTGGCTCTGTGTGGGCACTGGGGAATAGGACCCAGGGCCATACAACTTTACAAGCAAGAGCCTTTAATTGCTGAGTCATCTCTCCAGCCTGCAGTTTACATTTTTGACTATTCAATCACATTGTACATTAACTATTGTAACATTTCCCTCCAATCCTTTCTGCTCCTCATTGCATTGCCCTGGCCCCACGGCTAGGCTGGGCATTAAGGAAGGCAGGATAAACACCTGTTCTTCCTGGTTACTTTGTAACTTGCAGTTGAATGAATGAATACCTACAAGGGACAAATAAATGGATACAAGGAAGATTAAATATTACAAGAAAAACATAGAAAAGTTCAAAGAAACCTTGTTCTCTTCACCACATATTGTTTTCTTCAGGAAGGACTGGGTTGAAAACTCTAAACTAGAAGGAAGGCCACCTAAGGAACAGAGGCCACCCCCAGGGGACCTGTTGAGTAAATTCAAGTGGGTTTTCTTTTTACTAATGGTATTTATTTTATTTATTTAAAAATAATTTTGCTTATTTGCAAGGAGAGAGAGAGAAAGAGAGAGAGAGAGAGAGAGAGAGAGAGAGAGAGAGAGAAAAGAGAGAGGTAAACAGAGAGAATGGGTTGCCAGAGCCACCAGTCACCACAAATAAACTCCAGATGCAAGTGCCATGTTATGCATCTGGTTTTACATAGGTACTAGGGAATTGGACCTGGTTCGTTAGGCTTTGCAGGCAAGTGCCTTAACTGCTGAGCCATCTCTCAAAATATTTTAAAATTATTTTAAAATTATTTTTATTTATTTTTGAGAGAGAGAGAGACAGACAGACAGATAATGAGTAAGTATGGGTGGATTGGGGTCTCAAGCCATTACAAACAAACTCCAGATGCATGCACCACTTTGTGCATCTGGCTTTATGTATGTACTTGGGAATTAAACCCAGGCCATCAGGATTTGCAAGCAAGCAACTTTAACCACTGAGCCATTTCTTCAGCTCAAGGTCCTTTAAAAATATTTTAATATTTTCATTTATTTATTTATGAGAGAGAAGGAGAGAATGAGAGTATGGGTATACCAGGTCCTCTTGTCACTGCAAACGAACTCCAGACACACAGTAGTTTATGCATCTGGCTTTACAGTGGGTACTAGGGAATCAAGCTCCTTTAACCTCTGAGCCATATCTCAGCCCCCTAAATTGTATTTGTCACCTCTCTCTGGTGTAGCAGAGGCTTCTCTAGGCCTCGGGCTAGGAAAAGAGGCTCACAGTGGAATGTATGGTGGTCCAGCAGAGCGGTGTCATGGCTTCAGGACCAGCAGAAGATCCTCCTCTCTGACCTGGAACAGCAGGACTGTGACCTCCAAACCTGCCACCATGGATATGGTGTGTAGGGGAAGAATTGGCTAGAAGCAGGCTCCCAGAGCAGCTTGGCTCCTGCTGCACAGGGCCTTTCCACCACCAATTGTGTTCCCATTCTCCTGAGCTCTGAGGGTCCTGCACTTCCAGGACCTTTGGACTGGCTCCTCCCTGTCTCCTCAGAACCTTCTCTGATCCACCCACAGGATCTGTCTGTCATATCTTTGTGGCGCACACCTCCTTACATGAGGACATCTTTGTCTCTGCTTGTACCTTTTTTTCCTCTGTGACTGTCAGTGTGGGAGTCTGTGATGGGGTTTCTTTCCTTGAGCTGAGCTGGGCTGCAGGTCCTTGACACAGAAGGTGGTACAGACTAGGCCATAGGATTTGGAAGAAGGTTTGATAAATGCCTGAAGGAATAGATGGATGGATGGATGGATGGATGGATGGGCAGATGGGTGGACCAACAGGAAGCATGTGCAGGAATGGGACTGAATCTATGTTGATTGTTCCAACAGGCTATGAACATGTTATGTATCTGGACAAAAAGACCCTGTGTTTTGAACCCAGATTTCCTGCATGGACTCTGGAAGGTCTGATTCTTCACAGAGCTGGGCACAGAGTATATGCTCATCATGAGTAATATTGCAATTACATTGTTTGCCCATTGATGTCAGTTGGATTTAAATTCTCGATCTGGCCATATCTTGGGATGAGGAATAAACACAGCTAGAGAAGTGATGAGTTTCAAAGACTGAGCCCTGGTCCTCTGAAGTGCATCCTGGGAAGGAGGAGAAGCCAGAAAGAGAGTTGAAGGAGACAGGATCAATCCTTGCTGCAGGGTTTGTAAAGACTCTTATCCCACCTGTCATACTGTTGTGCTGTGGGGAAGAGGCACATCCTCAGGACACAGGACAGCTGGACACCAAGATGGGTGTTGCAGTTGCCTTCTCATTGCTGGGAGAAAGCACCTGACCAAAAAGCAGCTGATGGGAGGAAAGCTTTTTATTCTGCTTCACACCTCTGCCACAGCAGGTGTGTGAAAAACAGCAGCAGGAGAGTGAGTCAACCCACATTGCAAGCTAAGGGTAAGCAAACTCACCCCAGCAACACACTTCCTCCAGCAAGGCTCCACCTCCTGAATTACCACCAGCTGGGGAGCAAGCATTCAGAACACGTAAGTTTATGGGGGACGCCTGATGCAAACCACCACAGTGGGTTCCGGAATCAGTGTCTCCCTGGATAGAGAAACAGGATACCCTTGTTGGCACCTTGACTTCTGCCCAGGAGACCTATGGTGGATTTCTTGTGAACTAGAAGATAAGAAATCTGTGCTGTTCAGACACTGGCCTCATAGTTCTTCGGGTTGGCAGTAGGAAATGAACCCGACATCCTTTGCTCTTCCCTTGCAGGACCCTGCTCCTGCCTTCTTCCTGACTCCTCAGCCCTCTCCCTGCTCTGCCACAGCCTGGCTGGAAGTCCCAGTCCTCGTGCACACTGGGTGATCATGGGACCCTCTTTGATGTGGCTTTCTCACCTACAAAAGATTGTAATGAATCAGACACCAGAGACAGCTACGATGCTGAATGACATGCAGCTTGTGACGTCTTGTTGACGGTGCCTGGCACCAAATTGGTGCTTGATGCTATTCTTAGTTGTACAATTCTGAAACTTTCATTTGTGCTTCAAGAGCCCTTTCTGCTCTGCCTCTGGCTAGGGTCCCAGCTGTCCCTGAAGGGACAGTCTCTTCCTGTGTCTTTGGACCAGCAGAGAGCCAGCTTTCTCCTTCCCGCCAGCCTCAGGTCATAACAACTTACCCAAGGTTTGGGCTCAAATTCTTTTGTTGATGTTTTCTTTAAATTGTGTCTTTTAAAATTAAATTTTTTATTTGTGTGTGTGTGTGTCAGAGTCTCTTGCTTCTGCAAATGAACACCAGATGTTTGCACCACCTATTGCATCTGGCTTACATGAATGGCTTGGGAATTGTACTTGGTTAGGCAGGCTTTGCAAGCAAACACCTTTAACCATTGAACCATCTCCCCAGACTCCATAGTGTCAATTTTTTTTCAGCTGAGTGCCATTGCGGAGGAGTTACACCACTTCTCTGAGCCTCAGACTTATTTTAGGAAAGAAAGTAAAGCAGAAAGGTTCCAAGTTGGGAGGGGTGCCTCTCTTGCAGGATGCCCACAGTGTGCCCTGGCCAAGGGGCTGGTGTGAGGGTTAAGTGCACTCATCGTGGGCCTGTACATAACAGATGCCCATTAAACAGCATTGGTGGCTCCTCTCCCCAGATTAAAAGAGGCTTCCCTCAACGCCAAGACTCAGCTTAAGTTTGGGGGACTAGGGGACCCATATAATTTGCAGCCCCCTTTTTGAAGAATGAGCACTCCAGTTGGGCATGGTGGCGCATGCCTTTAATCCTAGCACTCTGGAGGCAGAGGTAAGAGGATTGCCATGAGTTTTAGGCCACACTGAGACTACATTGTGAATTCCAGGTCAGCCTGGGCTAGAGCGAGACCCTACCTCACAAAACAAAACCAAAAAAGAATGAGCACTCCAACTTACAATTATGCTAGAGCTTCCCATGAGGCCATGGCAGATGGGATGGCACTCAGAAGCCCATCCCCGTGGCTTCTGTTCTGTGCTTAGCCTTCCTCCCCATGATAGATTCCAGAAAGCCGCCCCCCCAAGCAGCCTGGATAAACCCCAAGAGCTCTATATTGTCCAGAACTCTTAGCAGCAGTCATCACTGACGCCCTGTGCAGGATCCAGGCCCTGGTGGTTCATGAGCAGGACAGCACAATCTTTTCCTCATTATGTCATTGGACCAGAGTGAGTGCAAAAATGCCTCCTGCCTGGACACCAGAGTTGTCGGACTCAGCAAATAAAAATATTAAAATCCTGATTTCATTTGGATTTCATCATGTGCAAGAATTTAGGCTTAGGAAGAATCTTAGAAGTCTGTCAATGGTTGTAACTGGAGCTCCAACTTGGAGCTATGTAGGTTAAAACTTTCTCAGTATTCAAAATAATTCTGTGAGCTGTGCCCCATCATTCCCAGGTTCTAGATGGCTGTTAAGGTGTCTTGGCCAGAGCCACTGAACACAGCTATGGATCTGAACCTGACTCCCAAGTCAGGGATCTTTTGTGGAGGCTTCAGCGCTACCTCTTCCATGAAGCTGTCTGGGATTGCCACAGCAGTCCTTAGCATCTGACCTCTCAGGGAAGAGGGAGTCCTGAGGATCTGTCTGTAGCAGGCACCTGAACTCAGAGGTGTATAAGGGCGTGGAGGTGTTATGTAATCAGATAGATCTAGGTTAAGAACCCCCTTTTCCACCTACCTTTTGAAGTGAACTTAGGCAAGAGACCTCTCCTGTAGAGGCTTGGCTCTTCATCATTATAATTCTTGCTCTAATAGTTTTCCCTCATTCTTGTTTTATTTCTCTGAGATTTCAGTAACCTGTGTTCTAACTGTGGTCCAAAACATTAAATGAAAACATCCAGTAATAAACAAATCACGAGTTAAAAATTGGATGTCTTCCCAAGTACTGGATGAAACCTGGATCCATGCCAGTCTAGTGATTCATGGTGGGACGCCCTTTACTCCAGGTATCTTTGTCGGGGCACCACCTGTCCATGAGTCACTTCCAGATCAACCAGCAGATCCAGCATGCCAGCGAGGTGCCCAGTCACTCACACGAGTGGTGATGCAAAGAAGGTACAGGAGATGAATCAGGACAAGACAGATTCCCCGCTCCTCGTGGCCAACCTGCGAGGCATGCGCTGTAGGCACAGTGCTGGGACATGGGGCCACCCAAGGGCGCAGAGAACCACTGGTGGTGCTCTTGGATGTGTTTCTGCAATAGTCGTCATGACAACAGCAGTGAACACTTAGGGAGTGACAGCTCTGTACCACATTTTACAGGTGAACTTATCTTCTTTTGGGTCCCCATGGGGGGGTAGACGGGGGGGGGGTGGTGGTGGTGATAACATGAAGATAAGGTTATGGGACAAGCCATTTAAGAAGCTTGGGGAGGGTGATACTAGTGGCTAGCGAGAGGCTTCCTCTTCTCCAACTGATAAAGACTGGGAGACAGGTCCAGCAAGGAGGAAGTGAAAATTTATAGAAAAACAGAAATTGAGGCTGGAGAGATGGCTCAGCAATTAGGGCACTTGCCTGCAAAGCCTAACGACCTGGGGTTTGAATCTAAGGTATCCACATAAAGCCAGATGCACAGAGTAGCACATGCATCTGAAGTTCTTTTGCAGTTCCTAGAGGCCCTGGCATGCCTATTCTCTCGGTCTCTCTGTCTCTCTTTCTCTTTCTCTCTCTCTGCTTACAAATAAATAAGTAAAAAGAAAAGAGAAATAGATACTCTCTGGGCATAAGATCCTGGCCGGGTTATCAGAGACTTCAGAAGGGGATCAGGGTTTTATTTGGAATGTCCCTCCCATCCCTCCCCCTGTCCTTGGATTGATTGGTCCTTAGGAGTTCAGGCTCAATTTTTGCACTGCTTCTAGGCTTGTGATTGGATTCCCCACCTTGATTTATGGTCTGCTTTGGTCCAAGGAGAGGGGGGAATCCAGACCTGATGTTTTTCTTAGTGGAGAAGACCTGGACCTGATATTTTCTTGGAAAAACCAGAACCCATGTGGGGAGACCACAGCCCAAGAGAGATCCAGGTGTAGGAGCCAGGGTCCTAGTTGGCATTCTTCCCTCCAGGTATTGCTCAGGGGAGAGTGGAGCCTGGAAGATGGGACCCTAGTGTCACCTTGCTCTTCCTGGGAACCCACCATCCTGGAACCCCCAAGACTCTGGAGCCATTGGTCTCAAGGGAGTAGAGAATAAACCCAAGGAAAGGACCAACACCACTGATTTGTTGGCTAGGTGACTAGTGTGGCCCACTGGGCTCTGCTGGGTACCGCTCAGGGGAATCCATCATGGCTGCTCGTCATGTTTGGGGGTGGTTGATGCTTTGCTGACTACGAGGCTTTGCTTCAGCCTTCCCTGGGTGGGGGAACTCCCCTTGGTGACCACCAGCACAGCCTCCCCACAGGCAACTTGTTAAGAGCTGCAAAGTGAACTAATTGCCACTCCCACTGGGTTTGCTCTTGACCTGGGTTTTAATTACCATTGACCTTCTGTTTCTCACTAGCTCTGTGCTAGTTCTGAGATGTTACAATTGCACTTATTTCCACTTTCACGTGACTGTGCAGGACAGGGAATAAATAACCCACCACAACTTGAGGCTGATCAGCCGACTCCTTTGGTAACCCAGCAAAAGTTTACCGGGTGCTTCCGGTGATGGAAGTGCTTTGCTACAATCATTATTATTAGTGTTTAATTAGTAGTTTAAGGTTTGCAGATGATTAGCAGAAAGTGCAGTGTGTTCTATACCTCCACAACCCTGCCCCACCCTGTGTCATCTGTTAACCCCTGGCATTGGTGTGGGACATTTGTAACAATGGAAAAACCAATATCAATAAATGATTGTTTTTTTTTTCTGGAGCTTGTTGGACTCTATGGATTCTCAGTCTGCTCCTCTGTGGTACTGGGTTGTAGGTGTGTGTAGCCAGGCCCTCAGGCTTCAGCAGGAAGTGCTTCTAACCCCTGAGCCATCTCTCAGCCCCAAAATCAATAAATTCTTATTAATCAAGTGTACATTTTACATTTAGAACTTGTGGGGGGTAGGGTGTCTGTAGTGGGGTGCGTGTGGTACATGCACCCTTGTGGCACCCTGTATGCTTAGTTGTGGTAGGGTGTAGGGTATAGGAGGTGAGCAGAGGCAGGAGCAGAATGTCAGGTGACCAGCTTCATGGTTCATCAGAGTATTCTATTTTGAGCTGGAGTCTCATACTGATACTGAAGCTTGCTGTGTTTTGTTAGAGTAACAGAAGGCTAACTGCCACAGTTGGATTGAGTCTGCCACCGAGGGAAGTCACCCCGCAGTGACAGAATCCAAAAGATGTCTCTGTCAGGTAGAGACCTTTGCATAAGTCACCGCATCTCCTATCTGACAAAGAGCCTAGGGAGTAAGCAGTATTGTTCCTACTTTAGAGATAAGAAGACCGAGATCCAGAGACATTCAAGGTATCAGGCCAGTGCATGGTAGAGCTGTCCCTTGAACTCAAGTCTGTCTGGATCCAAAGGCTCTCTGACCTGACGGTGTTTGTTTTTAAGCAAAACAAGCTATGTCTAAATGCAAATTCAATTCAGTCTTAAGAAAAAAAAGGTAACAATGCCTTCCTGATGTAACCGTGACTTCCATGAGCCCAGCTCTTCCATCTTCCTCAAGAGAGGAAAACACACACACACACATACATACATACACACACACGCACACACACAAACACAAACACACACACAGGCAGTTATGTTTCGCTTGCTCTTTTGAGTTGGTGGAAGCAAGAGGAGGCATGGCTGAGGCTTGGGGCTGAAGTTCAAAGTTCAGAGAGGATGCTGTGCTAACTTGTTTTGACATTAAGAAGCTGGAAGAGGGCTGGAGAGATGGCTCAGCGGTTAAGGCACTTGCCTCCAGTGCCTAAGGCCCAGGGTTCAATTCCCCAGGACCCACATAAGCCAGACCCACAAGGTGGTGGCCCTGGTGCGTGTTCTCTCTCTCTCTCTCTCTCTCTCTCTCTCTCTCTCTCTCTGCATCTGCTTGAAAATAAAGAAAATATAAAAATAAAATATTAAAAAAAAATTAAAAAAAAAAAGAAGCTGGAAGGATGCTCATCATCAAGGCTTCCTATGGCTCACAGGAGTTTCCCAGAATGCACTGCAGGCAAGGAGGCCAATTGCAAATGAGAGAGTCTATGAATGGGTTCTCTGTTTTGCAGGTGGGTGGCCCAGATCAGCATAATGGACGCAGGTACACATAAAGATACTTTGTACAGGGCTGGAGAGAGGGCTCAGTGGTTGAGTCACTTGCCTGCAAAGCCTAATGACCAGGGTTTGATTCCCCAGTACCCACAGAGAGCCAGATGCACAAAGTGGTGCATGCATCTGGAGTCCATTTGCAGTGGCTGTTGGCCCTGGCATGCCCATTCTCTTTTTTTACCTTCTCTCTCTCTCTTCCTGCATATAAATAAATAGATATATGTATTTTAAAAACACTTTATACACTGATTACTGAGAGAAGAGGACTGTCTCAAACCTGGATTCAGATTCAGTTTTGCCACTAAATCTGTGACCTGGAGGAAGTCACATCTCTGGGTACTTCCAAACCTCAGTCTTTAAGAATAAGTTAGATATTATTTTATTTATGTGCAATAAAGACATCCTTGACCAATTCTTAGAATACATCTTAACCAGTAGGCATGGTAACAAATACCCACCATAGCTGATATTTACAGAGCGCTTGGTACAAGCCTTGCCATGCACTGAGTGTGAGGTTTATCTCCCTATTATTCCCTAAACCATTATAATCCCCACACTAAACATGGTGGCATTGAGGATCAGAGAGTCTAAATGATTTGTTCAATCACAGAAAAAAAAAATCAAAATGAAATCTACAGTTTAACCTAAATCCTTCTACTTCCGATGAACCTGGGTGCAGGAGGAGACGTCACCAGTCACCGAAGAGCCAAACTGACCTTCCTAACTGAGACCCTGGGTTAGACAGCAATGCAGGAGTGCAGCCTGATCTGCTTGGGGAGGCCCCAGCTTACCAGAATCCTGAGCAGTTCCTGAGAGGGTCTGCAAGGCAGCCTGAGGCCCAGGACAGCTCCTGAGAGCTTGGCTTTTACACTCACAGGGTTGGTAGCCTTTGGCCCTTGGTAGTGGTGGGGTCTCAGATCAGTGTCAGGGGAACCAATGGCATTGAGAGTCACTAGAGGGAGAGGAGCTTGAGAGAGTGGTGGGTTTATGTGTATCCTCACTAGCTCTCAGCAGAGACAGTAGAGATGTCAGAGAGAGATGCTCAGCTCCCAGTGCCCTTTCCCTCCTGCATGTTCACGACTTGCAAGCGCAAGGGCTGATGGGCTGTCTTTTCATTGATCTCACGATCTGTAGTCAGCGTTTCAACACTAGTTCATAGGAATTTGTTGTTTTTTAAAAGAAAGAACTAGGTCAAAATCCCAAAGCCCTTTCTTTTCTTTTTCTTTCCTACTTTATCTATTTGAGACATAGGTAGACAGAAAAAGGCAGAAAGAGAAAGTGTACGAGCTTGTCAGGGCCTCCTGGCAGGGTAAACAAACTCCACTCTTCCTCTTTTCCCTCTTTCCTGTGCAACATTCTCTCTCTCTCTCTCTCTCTTCTCTCTCTTTCTCTCTCTCCCTCTCCCTCTCTCTCTCTCTCTCTCTCTCTCTCTCTCTCTCTCACACACACACACACACACACACACACACACACACATCTAGCTTTCAACAACCTATAAATGTGAGCCCTATTAACACTCTTCAGGGCCTCACCTTGGGAGGAGAAAAACAAGGGAAAATTAATCCATATATCAGGCATTGAAACAGTGTTGAAGCCTCCCCCCCAGCTTTTTTGAGACCACCAGACATTACTCTATAGTTTAGGTTAGTTGTTATTCTGTATTGTGGCCCAGGCTGTCCTCAAACTCACAGCAACCCTCCTCCTTCAGCCTCCCAAGTAATCTTTTATGCTCTTTTCCAGGTACATGGTATGGGAAAGGAATCTTCTAATCAAATCGACAGGCTTTGCATCCTAAAGCTGCCCTTTTACAGTTCTGTGACAATAGCTCATATTCAGTCATATGGCAGATAAAATAGTCACATGTCCTAAGGATATGACAGCTTCCATGCTTCAGATGAGGGAGCCAAGGCACAGAGAGGGTAAGTCACTTGCCCAAGGTCTCATAGATTGTAAGAGATGGTTTTTAAATCCAGTTTTGATTTACTCAGAACACAAGGGATAATTCCCAATTTACTAAGAACTTGGAAAGATTCAGAATTAGCACTTGAATGTCCTTCCCCCCTCTCTTCTTCTTTCCCTCTCTCCCCTCTCCTTCTTCCAATTCTTCTTTCCTCCTGTCTTATCTTTTCTTTCTAATATCCATCAAAGGAAGCCACTGAGTCAGGCCTGGTACTAGGCTGTAGGCAATGGCCTTGAACTAGGTCAACTACCCTGTGCCCTGACTCTTTCATGCTCCTACCATCCTGCAGGGGGAAAACCAGAAGCAATGACCCCCCTCCAATGGTCCATTTCCTCCTGGTCCCAAGAGAGTCAGGTCTGCCTTCATATCACTTTCCTATCACTGAGGCATGCTGAACTCAGTCATCTGTCACCTCGTCCTTGGCATTTTTATGTGATCAAAATTCTGACCCAGGGAAGTAGAAGAGCTTGTTCATGGGCCACATAAGGAGGATGTACATTGCTTCTTCTCTTCCTATTGTTTTATTTTCCTTTGGGGAAGATAGTAGTTTGTAATATTCCTCCCAATTCTCCATTCTCCTTAAGAGGACCAAACATTCACACTGATTTGATACGACCTTGAGTTGTCTCTTGCTTGATACATGCTTATCTCCCCACGGCATCGATGTTCAGCTTGTCATGTGTGCTTGGCCTGCTGGGCTCCTATGACTGCTAGATTTCGTATCAATGGTGCTTGGCATTGACCTTGGGACCTTGCACACACATACTAGGCAACTACTCTACCATTGAGCTAAGCCATTAGCTCTATGCTTTGGATTTTAAATGTCTCCAACATCTCATGTCTTTTTGGTTCCCAAGTGATAGGACTTTTGGGAAGTAATGGAAGCTTTAGGGGGTGAGATGTAGAGGAATTTAAGACATTGGGACATGACAGTGTCAGCCCCTCCTGTCTCTGTGTATTTTCTCCTCATCTTCCCTAAAGCAGGCAGGTGTCCTCTTCAATGGGTTCCTGTCACTATGTCCTATGCTTCCACAACCCAACAACGCCAAGCAACCATAGGTGGAAACTTTGAGCCCAAATAGACTTTTCTAAGTTGTTTGCTCAGGCCTTTTGTTCAGGGATGAAAGCTGTCATAACACAACATGGTAACGTGTCTCTTGGCCCATACAAGATGAAGAGCATGTGGGACAGACCTGAATTTGACCTTCAGCCTGGAGCATAGCCCAGTCCATTCAGCCTGGGTAGTTTATCCTCAGATACATGCACAAGAAAAAGAAATGCCAGGCTGGAGAGATGACTCAGTAGTTAAATGCACTTCCTGCTCAAGTAAGAGGGCCCGAGGGGACTGAGACCACTGGAGTTTTAATCTTCCAGAGCATAAACAACTGGGCATAGCCATAAATGCCTGTAACCCCAGTCCTGCAGGGGAGCAGAACCCCAGAATCATGGGAGCCTGCAAACTCCAGAGATTCCAGTTCAAAACAAGACCAGGTGGAAGAGTGATATAGAATAGCCACCACATACATCACACTACACACAGAAAGAAAAAGGGAAAGAAAAGAAATGAATGCCAGCATAAGCCTCTGAACCCAGAACCAATGCCACAAAGGCTGGTTCCTACTGGAGAGCATCCCATTCACATTTAGCTCCTGCTCCCCTGCTTCTACTGAGAGGAAGTGTGTCCACACTGGTAACTGTCCATCTGTCTTCCACCTACTCTGCTCAGCCAGGCTTGCTCCAACTAAGCCCAGGGCCCTCCTCAGCTACAGCTCCCACTAGGCTCTGCCAGTTCCTTTCCTTGACCCTCAAGCCAACAGCAGTCTCACTGTGACTAGTCTTGGATGCCTTGCCACCCCTGTTGGCTCCCTCAGATCATTCCAGCCTCATGAAATACACCTATCATTCAATCATCTCGAGTCCCCACTGCACATAACTGAGATCTGGCCTGGTCCAGACCACACCTTTCATTCCAAATTCTAGTCACACACAGGCAAAAGTCACTTGAGTTTCATCTCTGTTGCAGTTACCTTCTCATTACTGGGACAAAACACGCAACCAGGATCTGGACAGATGGCTCAGTGGTTAATGTGCTTACCTACAAAGCCTAATGTCCCAGGTTCAATTCCCCAGTATCCATGTAAAGCCAGATGCACAGTGGCACATGCATCTGGAGTTTGTATGCAGCAGCTGAAGGACCTTGTGCACCCATTCTCTCTGCCTGTCTCTCGTCTTCTCTCTCTGCTTGCAAATAAATAAATAAAAATATTTGTTTTAAAAAAACCAACACCTGATCAGAAGCAGCTTATGGGAGAGGAGGGTTTATTTCATCTTATAGTTTCGAGGAAAGCCTCATCATGGTGGAGGAAGCATGGCAGAGCAGAGGTGGGGCATCACATCTTGTCGCATCAGCTGGGAGGTGGCAGCAAGAGTGAGCCAGCTCTGACAGCGAACAGATCGGCTATAACACCCTGAAGCCAGTCCCCAGCAACACACCTCCACCAATGAGGCTCCACTTTCCAAACTGCTATGAGCTGGGGACAAAGTATTCAAAACACATTAGGCTATGGGGAGATTTCACACAGAAACCACCACAACCCTCAACCCCTTAACTGACAACACGGGAGTTAAACTGTTACAAGAGAAATCACATCGTGGAGGGACAGAGGCTGGCTGTTCACTTCCAGTCACAGTGGCTGCAGACAGGGTGACTCTCAGAGCCCATTTTACCTTTGCTGTCACTGAGAGCCATGGCATTCGTGCACCGACACCATGATAAACACTTGAAGACTGAAAGGCAAATACTAGCTTTTCCTCCTTTGACCTTTTGGATTTTTTTTCCCTCTCGAAATAGCAGAATATGGCAGTGAGTGCCATGGTGACAGTCTCTATAGAAATCTTCAGTTTGCTTTTCAGCCCACCCACAGGTGCTGTAGGAGGCTGGCATAGATTTGAACCAATAGAGAGAAAGCGTGTTTAACCTTATCCTGGTTACAAAAGACATTTGTTTTTCCTTTGAAATGGACCTTCCTGCTCCCAATTCAGCATCACCTAGTGTTATCCTAATGTGGGTTAATTTTCCACCAGCTTCCAGAAAGAGTGTGTTCCCAGTCTCTCCTGGGGCTGATGAGAGCTTCAAACCAGATAAAGCAAGCTTCACTGGAGATGTGTGGGGCCTGCTGAGGAGTCAGGCTGTTTGTTCCACAGTGTTTCTGTCAAGGGGTGGGGATGTGTTTGCTTGGCGCAGGTAATCCTTTCAGGTACTCCAATCTGAGGTTAGAAATAGACATGTATAGCTTCCAGAAATCTCCACTGCATTGCATAAGCTTCCTATTTGTGAGCTCTACCCTTCATTGGATTCAGAGTAGAGGTCCTTTAATGATGCCAAACAGGGCTCTGTCCCTTTAAGAGGGTCCTCCCGGAGGTTCAGTCAGAGATTCAAGGAGATGAGAGCCAGATGGTACTGAATAGGATGGCCAAGAGTGAGGCAGAGGGCAGTCAGTGGGCCTTCCACATTCTCACCTGTCAGGAAGAAAATTTGGAACAGTAGCTGCAGATAGACCATCTGTGGGGAGAGATGGATATCCTCACCCAGGACCCTTTCAGTAATAAACTGCCCAATGTCTGCCTGAACTGGAACTCCAGACCCAGGAGACAGGAAAAGCAGGGGCTGAGGAGTGAGATGGTGTCATGGTTTGATCCAGGCGTCCCCCACAAACAAATGTGTTCTGAATGATCGATCCTCAGCTGACAGCAGTTTGGGTTTTACAACCTCGCTGGAGCTGTGTTGTTGGGGGCGGGCTTAGGGGGTTATAAGCCAGCTTCCCCTTGCTAGTGTTTGGCACACCTTCCTGCCATTGTTTGCAGTGCTGTGGCAGAGGTGATGTCCACCCCTCTGCTCATGCCATCGTTTTCCCTGCCAGGATGGAGTCTCCTCTCGAGTCTATAAGCCAAATAAACCCATTCCTCCACAAGCCGCTTGCTTTTTCTTGGGTTATTTCTGCACAGCAACTAGAATGCTGACTACAACAGATTTGGTACCAGAGAGCAGGGTCATCTGTTGCTGCTAGAACCCAGATTCTGTGGCTTTGGGCCTTTTGGAAGTGATATGCAGGAGGAATGTGGAAGGATTTGAAACCTTGTCCTAAGAGACACCTTGCAGTGCTGTAAGTACAGCTTGATGGACCGTTCTGGTCAGAGTTAAAACATCTGAATGCAATAAGAACTGTGGACTGTGAGGTTTGGCTTACAAGTGTGAGAAAGAACTGTGCCAGAAGCAGTTTGCGTGAGAGGCTTGCTACGTTCTGCCTGCCTGTGTCCTGAAAACTTGTGCAGGGTTGCTTTGTATGGGAACGGACTGGTGTGAGCCAATGGAGATGTCACAGAAAAAAAGATCTTTGGGCCAAAACTCCTGCCCGTTCAGCTTCAATTGTTTGAGAGATTACAACCATTTAGATTGGGCCAGGTGATCTGCATTGGAACAACAGGAAGAATGTGGACTCTTTGAAGTAAGGGGCCTGAATGCTTTGTTCCCCCCTGGATTAACAAGTTGGTAGCTGTTGTGGTCAGCTTTCTATGCACAGAAAGAACCCAAGCAAAAGCAGCTTGTGGAGGAATGGGTTTATTAGGCTTATGGATTTGAGGGGAGACTCCATCCTGACAAGGAAAATGATGGCATGAGCAGAGGGGTGGACATCACCTCTGCCACAGCACCGGAAATAGCGGCAGGAAGGTGTGCCAAATACTGCCAAGGGGAAGCTGGCTTATAACCCCAAAAGCCTGCCCCCAACAACACAGCTCTAGTGAGGTTGTAGTTCTGGAACTGCCATCAGTTGAGGATTGATTACCCAGAACACATTCATTTGTTTGTGGGGGACACCTGGATCAAACCATGACAGTAGACCACCTGGTTCTATGGAATAGAACAAATGCAGGAAGAGAGGGTCATTGGATTTGCAACATAGTTTTGTTTTTTAAAAAATGGCCATCAGCAGTGTGAAGCAGGTATATTGGATTGCCTGCATGGAGACCTGATGAAGCCATGAAGATGAACTGTGGTTTTGCAGTGGAGACCCAATGAATTCCAGGACGATGGATGGCTGCCAAGGGGAGGTGCCAGCACCGGAAGTTTTCCCGGACTGAGTAGCCAAGCTGGAGGGGTGGAATCGGATCTCCAAGAGACTTGTTACTGGTTAGAATTATTGATCTTGGCGTTAGAGATTGAGGTTTCCCTGCTTGTTTTAAATCTTGTATTGGTTCAATCTGTTTTTGCCATGCCTCATGTTATCTTTTGCAGTGTAAATGTTCTGTACCATTGTGGGTTTGCTTTTTGGTTTTATGGCTCAGTTGAAAGAAAAACTGTGGGGACTTATGGAGTTGAGGTGAACACATTGTATTTTATATCATGTATGATTACTATTTTGTGGGGACCAGGGGTGGACTGTCATGGTTTGATCCAGGTGTCTCCCACAAACAAATGTGTTCTGAATGATTGATCCTCTGCTGATGGCAGTTTGGGTTTTACAACCTCACTGGAGCTGCATTGTTGGGCAGCAGGAACAGAGGCTGGCTGGTCACAATGCATCCATAGCCAGGGAGCAGAGAGTGAACAGAAAATGAGGCCAGGATATTAAACCTCAAGATCCACTCCCAGTGACCCACTTCCTGCAGCAAGGTTCTGACCTCCTAAAGGTTCCACAACCTTCCCAAACAGCACCACCGCCTGGGGCATAAGGGTTCAAACACATGAGTCTATGGGGGATATTTTACATTCTAAACACCCCCCCACACACACACACACAAAGTAATGGCAGAAGACTGATGTCTGCAGCTCATCTCTAAGGCAGGGTTACAGTGAAAATGTGACCATGCCTCTAACTAACTGGGTGTCCCTGGGAAAGTCACTTGATTTTAGTCCTCAGGATGCATGAGTTCCATCAGTGTTCATTGAGCTATGTAACTTTCAGCAAAGTTAACATGTTATCAACTCCAGTTAGCCCTTGTTCCTTCTGGCCTCCACTAGCCCACCTGCTCCTTAAGGGTTGGTAAATCACGCATGAGTTCACATATAACCTCAGGGAATACGTAACTGATGAATCAAAAAGACTCAGGACCCAAAGCTGGGATGAATTATGGGTAGTAGCAGGCTGAGAACCCATGTGGGGTTATCTAATACTTGAAGGAAAATTACCAAGATCTAAAACAGCTTACAGAGCCTGACTTCTCAGCTCTATCAGGCAACCATTGCTTTATAACAACCCCCCCCCCACAAACACACACCAGATTGCTAGGATGGACAGCCAACCATATACAGTTTATGGGAGGAAGGGATTTTTTTTCAGGTTTACAAGGTCTAAGGGAACAATATCAATGGTTGAAGAAGCTGGCTTCCTTTCATAGATTCAAGCAGAGACATCACCAATAGCCAGCACTACAATTGTGAACAGTCAGAGCTCAAACTGCTCTCCACACACCTTTGGGTTGGAATTCAGCTCCATCTTCCCCCTGCCCCCATCACCACACACACACACACACACACACACACACACACACACACACACACACACACCCCTTGGGTCTGGATTCCAGGATCTTCACATAGTGACACGCCCTTGTCCCCCTGGAGCAGAGATCTGCCTATGAGGGGCTCACTTCTTTCAGGCACCTTAAGATCAAAGATATGATATGTATGATATGATCTGAGTATGATATATAATCAACATTTAACCTTTAGTAAACATGAATATTCCCCATTTATGCATGCAGTGTATTTAACTGTCTGTGCTATATTGTCTAGAATCACAGCCTCTAAATGTTTCACATCCACTAGTATGAAATGTGAGATATTGATACTCAAAATAATTTTTAATATAGCTAGAATTTTAGCTATTACTTCACTAGAATCAAGCAGAGAAAGTTAAATTTCTCCAGACTGCTTTGCTCTGTAGCTTATGTCTTAATTCTTTCGGAGGCCATTGACATGAGCACAGCTACCTGAAGAGACTGAGGCTTTCCTGACTTCTGGAAGATGGGAACACCTGCACCAGATGTTCTGGAGCCAAAAATGTCTCTTGAGTATAATGCGTTAGGAGTAGATGTCTGATTTGGAGACATCTGTTGTGTACCTGTTATGTCCGAGGTTGTGTGAAAATGTCTCAGACAATATGTTGAGAGTGAAGAAAGCTTAAGAAGCCCTGTCTTAGGAGATGCATGCTGTGTACATGAGTTATGGCAGTTTATTCCTAACACTTTCGGAAAGCCTCTAGTCTGACTGGAATTCATTGTGACATTTGTTAAAGCAGTTACTTGAATATGTTATAATTTCATTTTTCAAATTTTCATTTTTTTCTCTTTTTCACTAGCTATGGTATTCCCAGAGGGCAGCAAATATATCTTTTTTTTTATTTCAGCATTCCAAGTGTCTATCAGCATTCTATGTAGATGGTATTGGAGTAAAATTAGAAAACGATTTTCAAATCCTGAAGCCTCAGCTCAGGGTCTCTTTCCTGAAACCGCAGAGGCCAAGATCCTCCAGCCCCTCCCCCCGCCTACATCTGTAAGTGTGGATGATATTGGGGAAACATTCCAGTGCCCACATGTTCCCACCTCACTGTCAGTGACAGGGACGCAATATGAGGGAAACAGAGTCCTCAAATTGACTGGAAAAAGGAAACTCCCTCTGATCTAAGAGATATCTGTAATGAGAGAAAACCAATTTAAATGCAAATTACCTGTGGTGTGGTTGGGAGAAGGCTGGAAAGACAAATCATACACCTCATCACAGGGCCACTTCACCATGGGACAGGAGGGTGGCTTTATCCACATAGGATTAAAGTCTTAGCTGGTGACAGAGTCACACACAGGCCTGGCAGCATTCAATGGTACCACGTGGTACTGACTGACTAAGAAGTAAGTGTCCTCAAGGGTGCCAGTCTTGAGCCCATACCGTTTCCCAAGTCCCAAGCAGATTTTAGGTGCCACGCCAGGTCCAGTGGACAGATGACGTATCATGTACAGAAACTGTTCTAGAGGGGTTGTGGTCTAGGCAGGTGGACTCTGATGTTGATTCTGGCCACAATACAAAGTAAAATTATGTAATAAACCAGGGAGCAAAGCATGATCACATACATACACACACTTTCCACTGAAACCATGTGAGACAGAAACTATAATTTCCCCAATTTTGCAAATAAGGAAAGTGAGGTTTGAGGAGAGGTTGCCAGGACTCAAATCTAGCCTATGTTATCTTCGACAGTGGTGCACACCCAGGCTGATGTGCTGGGGAAAGTCATTGTCAAGCAGCTCCAGGGTTGCTTTGCTCAACCCCAAGTTCTCTCTGTTTGCAAAGCAGAGGGGCCCAGAGTCAGGATGTCATGAGACAGGTTATGCCACTGGCCTTGACCTAGGGTATCGAGAAATACTATTCAAGGAATCAAGATCTAAGGCTACAGGCCTGGAAAGAAGGTTTAGCATTAAGGGCTTTGCTTGCAAGGCCTAATGCCTTGGGTCAGATTCCCAAGTACCCACGTAAAGCCAGATGCATAGAGTGGTGCTTGCATCTGGAGTTTGGTTCCAGAGGTGGGAGGCCCTGGCATGCTTCTCTCTCTCTCTCTCTCTCTCTCTCTCTCTCTCTCTCTCTCTCTCTCTCTCTCTCTCTCTCTCTCTCTCCCTCTCCTTGCAAATAAATAACAAAAATATTTTAAAAAAAGATCTAATGTTGCTTTATCAGGAAATGACCTTTCAAACTTGGGGTTTCTCTCTCTGTCTCTGTCTCTGTCTCTGTCTCTCTCTCTCAGGGCCTCATTTCCCTATGTAAGATAAAGACTACAAAATTATTAATGGCTATAAGAGAATATTACTCTAGGTCTTTTTGTTTGTTTGTTTGGTTGGTTTGGTTTGTTGAGGTAGGGTCTCACTCTAGCCCAGGCTTACATGGAATTCACTATGTAGTCTCAGGGTGGCCTTGAACTCACGGCGATCCTCCTGCCTCTGCCTCCCAAGTGCAGCCAGTTGGAGAAGCTCCTCCTTCCATCCTGCCAGTCCCCCCCCCCCCCCCCCCGTTGGTCCTCATCTGTTACAAGGGAACACTTCAATTTCCTCCTCTCATTCCATCATTCAAGGTCAGCACCATCTGCCACCTTAAATCCATGGTCTCTGCTGGCCTCCTTCTCAAAACAAGGGATGAGTAAAGGCTTCACTGATTTATGTCCTGGGCAGAACAAGAGCTTTAAAAAATCACACAAATGAAGACAGATTTGGCCTTGCAAGCTGCATTAATCTTCTCATCTCTCAGTCGGCACCCAGAGCCCATTCGGTCATCCTCACGGCTTACCCGAGTTCCATCCTATTGGTGAAGATGAAGACACACTATGTTTGCTGAGACTTGCTTGAGGTGACATTTTCTCGAGTGTTCTGTGGAGTATTCACTCTATGGCAGCTCAGGTATAAAAGGACCAGTATTAATAATAGTTCACTATTGTGTAGCTAGTCAGACACAGGCCCAGGAATCAGTAGGTGTCATGGTTTGATCCAGGTGTCCCCCACAAAAAATTGAATGTGTTCTGATAGATAGATCCTCAGCTGATGGCAGTTTGGGTTTTACAACCTTGATGAAGCTGTGTTGTTGGGGGTGGGCTTATGGGGGTTATAAGCCAGCTTCCCCTTGCTAGTATTTGGCACACCTTCCTGCCGCTGTTTGCAGTCCTGTGGCAGAGGTGATGTCCAGCCCTCTGCTCATGCCATAATTTTCCCTGCCAGAATGGAGTCTCCTCTTGAGTCCGTAAGCCAAATAAACCCATTCCTCCACAAGCCACTTTGTTTGGGTTCTTTCTGCGCAGCAACTAGAAAGCTGACTGCAACAGTAGGCATGCTCCAAAGGTACCCTAGCTAGCGAACCACAGCGGCTGAGTTTGCCGTGAGTGATGCATGAATCACCACGTGGACACAGCCATTCAGTCCTAGAAGAGAGGAGCTTCAAGCCAGGCTCTGACCTCTGGCCTCTGAGGAGCTGGGTCATGGTCCTTTATGGAACACTCAAGTGACATCTTTTCACTGAACCACACACTGTGTGCCAGGTGCGACTATCCAAGCCAAGGCATGACTGAGGCCCAAGCACAGGATCCAAACAACAAGCTCCATTGTTTTAGGAAGAAATGTCCTGAGGAAAAGGCAATCAGGAATGTTCTAGAAAGACATGAGTGGCTGATCAGGAAAAGCCTCCTGGCAGGGAGTGGGGACTCTGAGCTGAGGCAGGGTTTTTTTTCTTTTATCATCAGCACTATGGACATTTAGATCTCCTTCTCTGTCCCCTGGAAGTTAGTAACACTTCCCTTTCCATTGTGGCAACTAGAAAAAAAAAAAGAGTAGACTTGTCTCTACTCAGGGCCACATGTTCTCCTGACGGGAAAAATAAGTCCCTGGTGAGAACCCCTGGGCCGTGACAGGAGAGCAAACAGACACCCTGAGAAGTTGCTTTGAGTGCCAAGAAGCAGGAGGGAGTTTGGTCTGGTTGGATAAGTCTCGTGTCTGAATAGACAGATGTCAGCACTAGACCATCTGTGGAAATAGAATATTCTAGACAGAAATTAAGTAGAGGCATTCCAAGGACAGGGACTGTGGAGCAGGCAGGAAGAAAGGCCTGAGCTGCTTTATGAGGAGGAAGAGAAGGAGAAGGAAGAAGAGGAGAAGGAGGAGGAGGAGGAAGAGGAAGAAGAGGAGGAAGAAGAGGAAGAGGAGGAGGAAGAAGAGAAAAGAGGAGGAAGAAGAGAAGGAGGAGGAGGAAGAAGAAGAGGAGGAAGAGAAAGAGGAGGAAGAGGAGGAGGAGGAGGCTGAGGCCTTCACCCCTAGCATGTAGCCCTTCCATTTCTTATGGGCAACTCCCTATCCCATATCCTGCTTCAAGTCTTCATGAAATTTCTGATAACTGTGTGCCCGCCCATCAGACACTTAAATAATTATGTATTTATATGTATGTATGCATGTATGCATGCATGTATGTATGTAGGCATGCTAGTATCTCCTGCTGCTGCTGCTGCTGCAAACGAATACCAGAAGCATGTGCCACTTTGGGTCCAGACTATGTGGTTGCTAAGGAACTGAACCCAGGCTGGTATGCCTTGTAGACAGTGGCCTTAACTGATGAGCCATCTCCCCAGCCCCACTTTTTTTTTTTTACTGGAATGAGAATATTGGGTAGAGATTGGGTGTGATGGCACACACCTATAACCCCAGCACTTGGGAGATGGGGAGCCAGAAGTTTAAGTTCATCTTTGGCTACATTGTGAGTCTGAGGCCAGCTTGAAAGATAGAAGACCCTATTTCAACAAACAAACAGACAAATAAATAAACATTGGGCAGATAAACCACCCAGGGGCACTGACTAGCTAGCATCAACTTTTGTAATAAGAACAAAACAAAGTGTAATCTTTTGTTCAGGCATTAATTTTGACTAGCTCAATTCTCTAAGCAACAATTGTTTTTACTCTCTTACATGACCTACTTGTTTGCTTTCCTTCTGATACCCTTTTAATATACATCTGTTTAATTCACAAGAGTGGGTTTCTGATGCTTGAAATACCAATTAAAATCGAAACAATGCAATGTGAACAGGGATAAGAGAGTATAGGTTTCTGGTTCATTGCACTCACTGCTTTGTATTAAGCAAGCTGTTTCCTTATCTCTTCCACTTGCAATAAATACTACTTTTCTTCCTCCTTATACATCCACGTGCCCACCTCAGATTGGTCTCTCTTTTGAGCTCACCATAGTTGGTAATTATACTAGTCACTTTTCTCATTGTTGTGACAAAATCCCTGACAGAAAGCGGCTTAGAGAAGAAAGGATTTATTTTAGATCATGGTTTAGAGGGTGAGCAGTGTGTTGTGGTAGAGAAGGCATGGTGGCTGGAACTTACTCACATCTGGGCAATCAGAAATCAGAGAGAGATGAATACTTCTGCTCATCAGACTCTTATCTTTCCCCTTTTTAATCAGTCCAGGACCCCAGCCCATAGGACGATGCCAGCCAGATTCAAGGTGGGTCTTCTCTCCTCTGTTAAACCTCGTTAGATACACCCAAAGGTTGACTTACTAATGCCCTAACCATCTCTCAATCCAATCAAGCCAGGGACTTGAATGAATCATCACGTTATGTAGTCATTCCCGTGTATCCAAGGGGGTTGGCTCCAGAAACCTGCTGCCTTTTCAAGTCCCTCCCACATACATTAAATAGCCCCTGAATTGCTTGTTATTCTAATACAATATAAATGCTGTATAAATAATTACTATGCAGTATTGTTTATGAAATAATGACAGGAAAATAAATAATCTATATTTTTAAATTTAGAAAATATTTATTTATTTGCAAACAGACAGAGTTAGAGAGAAAAGAGACAGAGCCTCCAGACACTGCACACAAACTCCAGATGCATGTACCACTTTGTGCATCTGGCTTTATGTGGATACTTGGGAAACGAACTCTGGTTACTATGCTTTGCAGGCAAGTCCCTTAACCACTGGGCCATCTGTCTAGCCCAATAATCTATATTGTTAGTATAAGTGGAATTTCTTTTTATGTTGGCTTGTTGTTTTGAGGTAGGGTCTTATTCTAACCTTGGTTGACATGGAGCTCACTCTGTACATCCAGTCTGGCCTTGAATTCACAGTGATCCTCCTACCTCAGCCTCCCAGAGTGTTGGCAATAAAGTTTCTTTTTAATGTTTTTAATTGGATGTTGGTTGAATAAGTGCATGTAGAGTCCACAGATCACATAAAGCAATGGTGCACATATCACTGAGGTCTGCGGTGGTTTGAGTGTAAGATGTTCCCTGAAGCCTCAAGTATTTGTGATTAAGCTTGTTCCACTTAGTCTCAAGCACATCTCACTGTGGGATCATTTGTTTAATGTTTTCCTGTCTACAGTGTAGAGGTCTGTGGAGGTTTGAATGTAAGATGTCCTCTGAAGCCTCAAGTATTTGTGATTAAACTTCTTCCCACTTACTCCTGAGCTGGTGGGGTGCTTGGGAGTTGGAGCCTTGCTAGAGGAGGTGTGTTGCTGGGGGTGGGCCTTAGGCTTGATAAGTCTAGCTCACAGTGTGTTCAGAGCCAGCTCGCTCTTGCTGCTCTCTCTCTTCCCTGCAGATATATGAAGTGTGAGCTCTGCTATGCTTTTCTCCACCATGATGGAACTTCCCATCAAGACTGTAAACCTGAAATAAAGTCTTCCTTCCCATAAATTGCTTGTGGTTAGTCATTTTGTCCCAGAAATGCAAAGGGAACTGCTACAAGGTCCCATAAAGGTAGAACGTATGGAGCCTTCCTGTGTTAGTTACTTTCTCCTTGCTGTAACCAAATATTTGACCAGGAGCAATGAAAGGAAGGAAGGTTTTATATCAATTTACAGTTCAAGGTTACAGTTCATCATGGTGGCAGTACCTTCAGACAGCTGGTCATATTGCACCCACAGTCAGGAAGCAGAGTGATGAAGGCTCATGCTTAGCTAACTCTCCACTTTATGTAAACCATGGCTCCCAGCCCATGGAATGGCACTGCCCACATTGACCATGGGTCTCCTTACCTCAGATAACCTAATCTAGACAATCCCTCACAGACAAACCCAGGGATTTGTTTCCATGGTGATTCTAAATCTGTCAAGTTGACATGCTAGATTAACCATCACACTTCCCTCACCCAGTGGGCTGGCCACTCGTGCCAGTTCTCTTTGCCTTGGGCTGAGGAGTTCCTGGGGAGATGGACTTCCATTGCTGAAACAGGGCAAGTCACAAGCAAATCAGGACAGTGGTTAGCCCTGCTAGTGTCTGAGCTATGGAAAGGCTTCAAGCACCTTGTATCTCAGCCATTCATGCACTTCATTTCTCTTCAAAAGGTAGGGGAAGCCCGTATACTCTTGCGTGCTAAAGTCTTCCTTCATGCCTACTATGTACCAGGAAGCCCCCTCCCCTCGGGGACATGTGGAGGGTCCAAGGAAAGAGATCTTGGTAGGGCTACCTTACCGTTGTAGGTTGTACATGATCATGGGGGTCTGGAGGGGCAGGCTAGGAAATCTGTGCAGCGCACAAGTAAGGAAGCGTCCCACCAGTTTAGGCGGAGGGAGGCGTAACAACAGGAATCATCGAGGAACCAATGTGATGGTGGTCCTTTCTAAGCTCTCTGATGAAGGAAATCTCTGCAGCAGGAATCTGTAGTGGCCACTGGAAGTTTCTTCCTAAGTGCTATGCTGGGAGGGGGAAGGGCTAGTTGCTTCCTTTTCCATCCCAAGCACAGCCATCTGCTCTGTTCCACAAGCAGAAAATCTGCCCTCAGAAAATTTGAAATTCTTTGTTGATATGGAATGAATACCACATCTCCACTCTGTGGTGGTCCAGTGACTCAAACCATTCCACAGGGCCATCCTCTGATGGAATTGGAAAAATATATTTTTATTTATTTATTTATTTGTGTGTGTGTGTGTGTGTGTGTGTGTGTGTGTGTGTGTGTGTGTGTACACCAGGGTCTTTTGCTGTTGTAACAGACACCAGATGCTTGCATCACTTTTACATCTGGCTTTATGTGGGTGCTGAGGAATCAAACCCAGGCTGGCTCCCGCTGATCATAAATAAGTAAATTAAAAAAAAATAGAAATGTTTAAAAATATTTTTTTAAAAATAAAAGATCCAGAGGAGGATATCCAGCTGATTGGGGATGGGGAGGGGAGCATTGGGGAATTGGGGATAACAACTCATTGTTTGCCCACTGAGTAATGTAACTCATTATGGACAATAAATATATATTTAAGATTTTAAAAAAAAACAAAAGATGCCCAGAAGGTTCTCTCTCTCCTACCATGTGAGGACCCTGCAAGAAAAGCTACCAATGAATTCCCAAAAGTGAATCCTCAGACACCAGACCTGCTCATACCTTGATCTTGGGTCTCTAGAAGTATAGAAGTAAACTTCTGTCGTTCATAACTATGGTAGTTGGAGGATGGAGTGTCTCTCTCCCCCCAATAGCCTTGTGTATTTTGAATAATTGATTCCAAACTGGTGGAAATTTGAAATGTTTGGGGCCTTAGGTGGGTGGAGCTTTGCTGGAGGAGGTGTGTTGCAGGCTTTGGGTTAATGGAGCCCAGCTCCAAGCCCAGCTGACGTGGACATGTGACCCAGGCTTCCTGCTCAGGCCTGCCATGCTTTCCCCACCATGATAAAATTTCCCCTTGAAATGAAAGCTGAAACAAATCCTTTCCTTTCATCAGCTGCTTTTGGCGAGTATTTATTGCCAGCAACAAGAAGGTAATGGCTACAAACATCCAGGTTGTGGTATTCTGTGATAATCAGACAGGATAGAAAGACAAAATCACAGGGACATGGGAAGACAGAAGGAGCCCCTCACTCTGGAGCCTGGTTGAAGCCTCTCACTGGAGAATCCACGATTCCAGGACAATTAGCAGCATTTGTTGTGAAAGTTGCCAAAATAAATTTCTTTCATTTTATGTTAAAATAGCAATGAATGTGCTGAAAACCTAACCCTATATGACTTTCTACCGTGGCCTTACTCCTTTCCCAGCTATTTTCTGGAACCTCTATAAACAAGACTAATAACTTGGGCCTAGAGAGATGGCTCAGCAGTTAAGGTACTTGCCTGAAAAGCCTAACAACCTGGGTTCTATTCCCCAGTGTCCACATTAAGCCAGATGCACAGAGTGGCATATGCATCTGGAGTTTGTTTGCAGTGGCAAGAGGCCTCATGCTGAGGTAGCATGAGATTGTCTTCTGTTCTTGACATTGTTGGCAGGAGCAGCCCAAAGGAGCGGAGACAATAGGCAAAAGCACTTTGGGATGAACTGCTGGGCCATGGAACACCCCAGGGATGAATGTTACTCAAAATTCAGTCTCCCTGCTTCATAGCAGTGTCTTCCTGAAATAACCAAATAACTAAGAAGCAAAGGCTGGGAAAGCCTCCCTTTAGTTCTTCCCAATAAAGAATTGAGTCGTATAAAAGAGGAAGGTTCTAGAATAAATAAAAATTCTAAATCTTGTGGCAAGAGAGGTTTTTACGTGCATAAATTCTCTTTCAATTCTTCTCATTACACCAAAAAGAAAATTTCACTTCGGTAACGATGGGTCTTTCACAGTTCTGTAAAATTTTGACAAATCTCCAGATCTCTTTCTTCAGTGGAAATCAAACAGGCCCAGAGTCTTTCATGAATAGCTTTATTCCTCTAGAACTTAGTAATATTGCTTTAATTTCACAGTATTTCTTTTTTGCGTGCAGCTTCTATTTATGGTAGGTGGTGTTTGCTTTCCATTTATGGTTATTTCCCTTTGAAGAAATGTATTTTAAGTTTTCAATGTTCAATAAATAAAACAATAATAAACAGTGGGCCATATGGTCTATAGCTATGGCAATATTCTTGATGATTCTTAAACAACTGAAGTTTGAGAAAAGGGGTCGAGATTGGAGAGTTGGTGACCCCAGGGTCACTTGCCACAGCGGAAACCAAAGCTGAAATGGAAAAGGTGGCTGTTTCTTATATGAGTCAGAGACAGAGACATTGGAAAAGGCTAGAAAATTCTTCCACATGAGCTTGAGGCAGACAGAAACCTGATATGAAAAAAGAACTTGATCAAGCATTAAACTTGGCAAAGGACCCTTTTGATAGTTATAGGTATTCCCCTTTTATACCGAATGCCAGGGTGGAATATTTCTCAGTGAGTTGTTGGTAAGGGAAGCCCCTGATGTCCACCCCACTCCCTCCAAACATTTCAGGCTATTGCTACAGATTATGGTTGCCCACCAGGACTAGATGGCAAGACCCTATTTCTGCAAACACCACACGCTCGAGCTGCAAGACACTGAGAAATCAAGCTGGAGCTAAGCTGAAAGCCCCCTCCTGGTTGACCAGCCATCATAATGTTAGAAAGTGCTAGCCTGCTGGAGAAGAATCAAGTACCTGAAACAAAATTGATATTTAGATTTAAAATTTATATGACATATAGCATTTCTATATATTTTGGTGGTCAAACCTGGTAATTTGAAATATGTATCCACTGTGTGGTCAAACTAAGGTGGACCTCATAGAAGCCTCCAGAAGAACACTGGGTATGGTAGTCAGTTGTTACGTTGCTATGACCAAATGCCTGAAATAAACAACTTAGGGAAGGATTTGTTTTGTTTATGATTTCAGTCCATCATGGTATGGAGAACATGGCAGGACAGAGCAACTCACATAATGAAGGCCAGGAAGCAGAGTGTGAAAGGAAGGGGCTGAGAGACCAGGAATGATCTTCAGTTACACCTTGACCCCAGCAACCTGTGTCTTCCAACTGGTCCTCACCTTCAACTGCTGGGGACATGAGCTTTTTACTTTTTAATTTATTTTAACCTTTGGATTAACCATTTCCATACATAGAGATAATATGCCATGATCACAGTCCCCTCCCACGACCTTTCCTTTCCCCTTCTTGAGTCTCCCCTCCACTGAATCCCTTCTTTCCAACTAGTCTCTCTTCTATTTTGATGTCATCATTCTTTTCCTCCCATTATGCAGGTCTTTTGTAGGTAGTGCCAACCACTGTGAGGTCATGAGTACCATGGCCATTTTGTGTTTGAAGACAGTATTATAAGCACTCCTCCCCTTCCTTTGGCTCTTGCATTCTTTCCATCACCTCTTCCTCAATGGTTTCTGAGCCTTGGAGGATATGTTAGAGATGTAGTTTTAATTTTTTATTGACACTTTTCATAGATTTTTTTTTTTTTTGGTTTTTCGAGGTAGGGTCTCGCTCTAGTCCAGGCTGACCTGGAATTCACTCTGTAGTCTTAGGGTGGCCTTGAACTCACAGTGATCCTCCTACCTCTGCCTCCCAAGTGCTGGGATTAAAGGCGTGCGCTACCATGCCCGGCTTATAGATGTATTTTGATTATAATATCCTCTTATTAACTTCTTTGGTTCCCTTTCTTCATCTCTATATTGCTGAATCTCTTCTTTTTTCCAGTTAGCCCATCTTCTATTTTGGTGTGGGTTTTTTCCTCCTCCATCATCCATAACCATATGTTCATGGGCCCAATATTATACAGATAATGACAGTTGCTTGTGGAGTCATAAATTCAGTGGCCACTTCATGTCTAGAGGACAGCATGTCAAAGCACTCCTCCCCATCCTCTGCCTCCTACATTCCCTCCAACCCCTCATCTGCAATGTCTCCTGAGCCATGGAGGTCATGACAGAGAGGTCTCATTTAGTGCTGCACACCTAAGAGTCGTTCACTCTTAGTACTTTGATGAGTTTTGAGTCCCACTAGCAGTCATTGACATCTACAAAAGCCTCTCTAACCAAAGGTGAGAGCAGCAGTAATATATTAGCACACACACACACACACACACATATTTTTGAGGGAAATTTGGTGGGCATAATATATCCACCTAGCCAAACAATAATAGTAGCTTTTCCCCTAGGGCTTATGTCTTCCCCAGCCATATGCTTTTGACTAGGTTTTCAGTACCAAGCATGAATTCCCTCCCATGAAGCAGGCTTCAAATCCAATCAGAGAGCCACTGGTTACCCCCATTACAGACGTGCCACTATTACACTTGCTGATGGGCTGTAGAGCTCAGAGTGCCTACTGCTAGTTAAGACTCTTGATGACTTGTCTCTCCCTGCAGCTTGCACAACACTTTTCAGCACTATGACAGGCAGCTAGCAGGGAGGAGGCTTTCAGCTCACTTCCAGATTGATTTCTCAGTGTCCTGTAGACAAAACCTTCAGCAGTAGGGCCTTATCAACTAGTTCTGGTGAGCACCCAAGAGCATTGGCAATAATAGTCTGCATTGTTGGGGGGGGGTCTCATGGACCTTACTAAACAACAATTCACTAGAATTCCTAGCACTAGGATTTTCCTGTAACAACCTGTGGCTTTTGTGTGTAATAATATCCACCCCTGTAGGGTACTTCTACCCAAACTCTTTTCTTTAAAAATATTTTTTATTTGAGGCAGAGTCACTCTGTAGCCCAGGCTGTCCTAAACTCACTATGTAACCCAGTCTGGCCTTGAACTTATGGCAATCCATCTGCGTCAGTCTCTCGAGTACAAGGATTCTAGGCAGAGCTATCGTGCCTGGATGTAATTATATTTTTTAATTAGCTAACAAAGAATAAGGTTTCCCTGTGGCTTTTTCATACCATCTTTGGCTTTGGTTAACCCTTCCCCATCTCCACCTCTTATTTGTGAGATGTTTTTTGAGGGAATTCTTTATATCATAGAGGTCACCAGATTTTGGAAAGGCCAGAAGGAGAGGGTCTGGAGAATGGTTTGATAAAGGAAAGCAAAATACACTTAGGAAGGAGGAATAAGTTCTCGTGTTCTGCAGCACAGTACATAACTATGGTTTACAACCACTGATTAGATGTCTCAAAATAACTAGGAGAAAAGAGCCCAAAGGCTCCCAACACATAGTAATGAAAAATGTCTGAGAAGATGGAAACGGCTCTGGTGAGTTTCTTTTGAAAATGGAAATGATTGTTTTTAATGACTAAAGCTAGAGAGTTACAGAATAACACACAGAAACAAATAAAATGGTTTGTTGCCCCACTACGAATGAGTGATCTCCACAGGCCTGTGGGTATGTTTCCTTCTGGGTATGGAAATACAATGTCTGCCTTACTTAAACTCCAGGGGGCTTTGCAGCCCTTGGAATATAATATGAAATTCTTAAAATCCTTTAACCTTCACCATCAACCCCCGTGTGACCTGGCCCTGCCTGCCCCTCTCACAGCTTCTCTTCCTACTCTCACACTATTTTTTTTTGAAGTCTCTGCCTCTTCTTCTTCTTCTTTTTTTAAAAAAATATTTTTATTTATTCATTTTCAAGGAGAGAGAGAGAGAGAGAGAGAGAGAGAGAGAGAGAGAGAGAGAGAGAGAGAGAGAGAGCACCAGGGCCACCACCTTGTGGGTCTGGCTTATGTGGGTACTGGGGAATTGAACCCAGGGCCTTAGGCATTGGAAGCAAGTGTCTTAACTGCTGAGCTATCTCTCCAGCCCACTTTTACACTATTTATCTGCTTTTTTTCTTCTTTTCTCCAATTGCATAGTTCCTAAAGTTATTTGTCATTTTGCCTGAAATGTTCTTTTATAGACCTTTGAAGCTGGGGCCTTCACAGTAGGCAAGTCACGATCAGAATATCATCTCTTTGGATAATTCCTGTTGGAAATTGTTTTGTTTCTCCCCATGTCTCTTGTCCATTGTCTGACTTCCCCTACAAAAATTCTCAGAACTCACTTCCCTCTCTATCCCTAGTACCCGCAATAGTGGCTGGCACACAGATTCATTAAATATTTAGTAAATGAACGAATTGGATAATTGTATTGGCAAGCTAGGATCTTGCTATAGTTAATATTTTGTAACTCAGTTTTATTTTAATTTTTATTTATTTGTGTGTGTGGTTGAGGCATGCTAGGGTCTATTGCCACTGTAAACAAACCTCAGAAATTGTACCACTTTTTTGTGTCCTACTTATAATGGTGGCTGGGGAATTGAACCCAGGCTGGCAGGCTTTGGAAGCAAGAGCCTTTAACCACTGGGCCATCTCCCCAGCCCCTCAGTTGTTGTTTCATAAGTAAGATATAGCCACATTGTTTTTCAGTGTTACCGTGGTATTCCATGGCATGAATGTGTCTTAATTTTCAAAAAACTGGTAATTGGGGCCGGAGAGATGGCTCAGCAGTTAAGGCGCTTGCCTTCAGTGCCTAAGGTCCCAGGTTTAATTCTCCAGTACCCACATACGCCAGACCCACAAGGTGGTGGCTCTGGTGCACTCGCTCTCTCTTTCCTCTGTATCTCTCTGCTTGAAAATGAATAAATAAAAAAAATTTTAAAAAACTGGTAATTGGCTAGGTGGGCATATCTAACTCCTGGGTTTGTAAAGGAATGTTCCATACCTCAGAGACCATCCTTGTTCATAAACACAGTTTTGCCCCTCTTTTCAATCTCTTCCCTACAAGTTGTTGCCGGAGTGAAACTGAGCTCAAAGGGTTCCATAGTTTCTATCTACTAGCTATGCTTTGCCAAAGTGACCTTTGAGAAGGTTGCATCAGCTCTGGGTGTGTTTTAATGACCCGTAGCTTCTAGTTTTCTTAGTGGAATCCCTGAAGGTGATCGAACATCATTGTCACCTCTTAACCAAGCGTGCTAAAGTTGAGACCATGGAGCAAGACAGATCAGCCCAATTTTCTCTGTAAAACTCTTTCCTTGTTTGTACCTTGGCCAGGAACAAAGCACATTATGTGGGAATTTACTGGGCTGTGAGGAACAAAGGGACGAAGTCACTCCTGCCAGGATGAAGGCTTTCCACGAAGAGGCCACAGCTAGCTGCCATCTCCAGTTTCCTCCTTCTGCCATCCAGAAACTTGTCCTGGGCTGAGCCACTGGCCTTCAATTGAACCCCACCTTTACCTGGTCACAGCTCTGCACCTGCTCCCAGCCTGTCTTCACATTATCTCCTGTTCCACTTTATTCCCCCGTCTTGGAACTTCCTTTGATAATCCAGCCCACAGCATGGCCTCTCAGCCCAGAGCAGCCTTAACACTCATAGCCAGTCATATAGTTTCTATACCATCGTGTAACTCTCCAGCTAGGTGTGTTTCTCCCTCTGGGACTCATCCATAGTGGTACAGTCATGAACTCTTGGAGGATTAGTGTGCAGCTCTGTGTATTTTTGACTATCAACCTTATTGAGCCTTAGGGTCCCCATCTATAAAATGGAGCTTACCCTGCCCCAGCCTGAGCTGGTTGCTCTGAGATTCAAGGCATGCAAAAATATTTAGCCTAGCACTTGGCACAGGACAATCATTGAAAACAACGATGACGCTGGAACATGTAAGAGCCTGTAACCCGTGCAACTACTTTCAATGAAACACTTGTGGAATGGAAGGAGCATGTGTTTTGAAGTAACCACTGACCATATTTTCAGCTTTACTAACCAGAACCCGCTGGAGAAAGTGGAAGGGGAAGGGGATCAGAGCCTGTCTCTGAAATCTCACTAAGTGCTTGGTTCAATGCACCTTAGAAAGAAAAGATGAGTGGTCCAATTTAATCCCCCACATCAACCTAACAGAAGATAATTCTATATCCCAAGACCTAGCATTTGTTGGCTACCTTCTTTGTACCAGGTCTACAGGCACAAGAAGCATTGGAGACATAGAATTTTATGTAAACTCTCACATTGGGCTGGGAAGATGGTTCAGCAGCTAAAGGTATTGCTTGCAAAGCCTGTTGGCCTGAGTTCAATTCCCCAGTACCCACACAATACCAGATGCACAA
>PVHP010001338.1:0-26107 GCA_004024765.1 Zapus hudsonius
GAGAGAGAGAGAGAGAGAGAGAGAGAGAGAGAGAGAGAGAGAGAGACCTGACCAGTGGACGCAGAGGTCTCAGCACCAACAAGCAGCCCAGGAGGGGTGGAGACTTTTGTCCTACATGTTAGAGGAGGGAAAACAGCTGAATCACAGAGCCGAGATTGGCTCTGGATAGTCCTTACTCACCCATCCCTGGCAGGTGCACAGGCCGCTGCAAGTACAACGTGCTGAGCTGACACCCCAGCAGGAAGAACAGCCTGGCCCTTATGTCTGGCACTGATAGAGATGAGAAACAAGGTAGGTTTCTTTTGTACATAGTTAGAGACACAGGCCCAAAAGAACATAGACCTCAACCTGTCCTGACAAAACTAGATTGCAACCCCAGTGTGAGCTCGAGCATGACTCATCAAGACGGTAGCCAGGGTCAGCTTCCTCTTTCTAAGAAAGTTTTGCAGGCTCTTGAAGTCTTCAGCCAGAGTAAAGCAGACACCTACTCATCATGTGAAGGAACAGATGCCAGGCTTCCATCCTGCTTTTAGTCACCCTGTGGGCTCAAGTGAGGAGTCAGTGCATTTTAGCAAAAGTAGCTTCTAAGTGCCTGTTCCATTGACCTCCAAACCAAAAGACCCGCACTGATTACATGGCAGATACAAGAGACGCCATTGGGGCAGCTCTAGTAGTTACAGCTTCAGGTTCTTAGAACATTCTTTGTCTTAGAAGTAAGTGGGACAGTGACTTGTCACAAAAATCCTGGAGGGAAGCCAGGTGTGGTGACTCATTCCTATAACCCTACCATGTGGGAGTTGAGGTAAGAATCCCCAGGAATTTGAGGGCAGCCTGAGATATACACTGGGTTAGAGGGAGACCCTGCTTCAGAAACTTTCCTGGAGGCAACAGCTAGGGTTGAAGCCACTCAGTGTGTGACCTGGCTGGGTTAGGCGGTCTTTGACAGTGAGTATCAGAGAGTCCCTTTGCAAGGAGAAGTCACACATTTTGGCAGGGGTGTCTCACATAAGTTTGCTGGGCAGTACATTTCCTCTTGTCTGGGTGACAGGAATCATGTACCCATTTCAGAACCAAACACTGGCAGAAGAATGGCACGGACTCTATTTCTTAGCAAAGCAGTATGCCAGGTAGCGTCCTGAGTGCCTCCTAACTCAGTGCCCCTGCAGCCCTGTAAGATGTCTGGGATTATTATCCACACACTTGTGGCCCAGAGACGTTAGATGACTTGCTCAAGGTTTCACAGATAATGGGTGGAAAAGGTGGGCTTTTTAATCCAAATCATCTGGCTCAGAATTTACATCCTTGATGCCAGATGAGGTGGGAGAAGCTTCCACAGGGTGGATACTGGAATGACACTAGAATGTTCTTAGGAAGGGGACCAAGGGATGCATACTGAAAGGTACCAGCTCTGCCCCTCTCTGCACCCTCTCTCCTGCCTGCTCTCCCATCCTTCCTCTGTCCCTCCCTCAGCCTCCTCCCCACAGGGAGTTGTGCTCATAAAGCAAAAACCATTTAACAATTGCTTCTCTACCACCCTGGTGGCACTTGTCACTCCCCTCTGCCCTTGACCATCTCTCTCCATTTCTGACTCGTCGGCTCACATAATAAAATGACTTTTGCAATGTCAGCCATAAATAGATTATGAGAAGAAAATCTTTTGTTTAAATAGAAATTCTAATTTTCCAAAAGGTGGTGAATAAACACTCTGGAATGTGTTTGAGATCAGCAAATCTTGTTTGCTTAAACCCATGTTTCAGTTTCTTTCTATCAGCAGAAAGAAAGAAAGAAAGAAAGAAAGAAAGAAAGAAAGAAAGAAAGAAAGAAAGAAAGAAAGAAAGAAAGAAAGAGAAATGCAAAAAGGAAAGAAAGAGAAAAGCAGCTCTAATGTCCTTGCTCTAATGTCTTGCCAGAAGCCTCTCTATATATGAGTGTTGGTCTCCCAATTTCAGGGTGCATTAACTGAAAGGATGTCAAGGTTTCGAGGTTTGGTTGAGTGTGAGGTGTCTCCCCACCTGCCTCGAAACGACCCTAGCTTGATTCCCCAGTGCCCACATGAAGCCAGATGCACAAAGCAGTGCATGCATCTGGAGTTCATTTGCAGTGGATGGAGGTCCTGGCATGCCTAGCTCTCTCTGTATCTATGTCTATTTCTCTCAGCTCACAACCTTAAAGCGGCCTTAATACTCATCCACCACAACTCAGGGAACTATGCGGAAGAGGGGGGCGGAAAGATTGTAAGAGCCGTGGTGGGGGAGATTATCCAGAGGCATGGCCAGGAGAACCTGGCTGAATACTAGGCTATCCATGGTTCCCTGTCACAAAGACTGATCCAGACGACCCATGGAGGAGGTTATCCAGCGGAGTGGGGAGGGGAGGGTAGCAGGGAATTGGGGATAACAACTCATTGTTTGCCCACTAAATATTGTAACTCATTATGGACAATTAAAAAAATACTCTTAAAAAATAAAAATAAAAATATTTTTTAAAAGGAAAGTATAAGTTCACTTCGCAAGGTTGGGACAAGTTCAAGCAAGCCCCAGGCTCAAGAGCCCTGCCTCTCAGTCTGGTTTGTTTGTTTGTTTGTTTTAATTATTACAAAAGGGAAGGAAGGAGTTCTCTGAAGGGGTAGACCTTCCTTTTCATGGATTATTGGTTTTCTCTGTTTGTTGAAGGGAGGTTGCACAATCCTTGGACAGTCCAGGACAGGCCAAGGGCCTGTCTTTCTAGGTTTCAGGTGCCTGACTGATCCTATCTTCCTACCTCACTTCCTCCAAACCAATCCCTGCAGGACACACAGGCTACCCTAATAGCCAAAGCTACCCCAAATCCACCCTAAGTTGTAGAAGAGGCCTATTTTCTTCGATTCTGAAATGTCCTCGGGAAGGAGGACTGGGGAGAAGGCTACTTGAAAAGATGCTCCATGGTGTCTGTCACCCAGAGCCAGAGCAGGGACCGGAGGCCCAGCAGCAGCTCCTGTAGGGCCACCCAGGCCTTGGGCTAGAAGGAGACATTGAGAAGCCAAGAGGAGTTGGATGCTTGGTTGAGAGGTAGAATCTGTAGGATGTGTGGTGTCGTAGATAGCTTGACAAGACAGTGGTTCTTTACACAAGTACTGAATGGCTACTTTCCTAAGTTCATTACCCCAAAACCACCACAAAAACCACTATTCCATAAATGTGAGGAGAGGGTCAGCATTCTCCATCGAGATCATAATAGGAAATCCCATAAGGACCTAGGGCTGGGGAGATGGCTCAATTGGTCAATTGGTAAAGTGCTTACCTTGTGAGCATTAGGACCTGAGTTCTATCCTCAGCACCCACCTAAAATAGCTGGGTGTGGCACTGGGAAGATGGCTTATCGGATAAAGGTGCTTGCTTGCAAAGCTTGCCAGGCCAGGTTGAATTCAAGCAACCCATATAAGCAAACACAAAAAGCATCTGGTGTTTATTTGCAGTGACAAGAGGCCCTGCTGTGCCCAAACACACTCACCCAATCTCTCCTACACACATGTGCAAGAAAATAATTCTTTTAAAAACTGAATTATAGCTGGGTATGGTGGCACATACCTTTAATTCCAGCACTAGGGAGGCAGAGGTAGGAGGATCACTGTGAGTTCAAGGCCACCCTTGAACACCACTAAGCTAGAGTGAGAACCTACCTCAAAAAACAAAAGAAATATATAGTAATAATAATAATAATGTAGGTGGTAAATCACACCTGTGATCCCAGCACTAGGGATGCAGAGTCAGGAAGATCCCTAAGGCTCAGTGGGCAGCCGATTAGTGTACTAGACTCGTTCTGGGCAGAGGACAAACCTGTCTCAAAAATGCGAATGATGTTTTCTGAGAAACATTCCTGAGATTGTCCTCTTTCCTCCACAGGAGCACACACATACACACCTTCACACACACATACACACATGCAATACCCTAAACACACACATATACGCATTAGAAAAGAGAATGAGGACCTGATTTACCAAACCCTGCTTTGTCTTGTTTTGTTTTGTTTTTGAGAAAGACTGGCCTCAAACACACAATCAATCCTCCTGCCTCGGCCTGCTGGGATTACACTCATGAGACATCACACCCAGTTATAAGGAATATTTTCTACCCTAACAAATGACTTCAACAAATATTCCAGTCCTAAGCATTTAGAATCAATTTGGCCCAATTTTGAGTCATTTTTAAAGAAAAAATAAACTATGTTCAACCAATATCATGTTTAATAAAATGAAGCCACTTAAGACTTCAATATGATTAAATTTAAAATATCAGTGGCCAGGTAGAAAATGAAATATAATGACCTTTATTAAAGCAGCATCAGTAAAAAGCTCAGTTCAGACTTCCTGGGGTTTTTGGCTACCTTTCTTGCTGAGTCATTTCTTTCTGAAATGATAAAGCCTGCGGTTATCAACATGGATATTACCATCCTATCAGTGCAGAACATTATCACGTTTACTCTGCTCAGAAGGAAAGGTGGCCAATTTGGGTTATTACCCCACAAGGAAGTCTAGAAGGAATAAATCACGTATCCCCTGCTCATATAAGCTCTTATTCTGGTAGGACCCTGTCAGGACTCTGAAATTCCTCTGATCTCCTTTGGAGACTTATATTTCACTGTAAACCTTACACTTCATTTGGAGGCAATTTAACCCTCGATTTATCCACAAACTTTCAAAGAACGCAGAGCAATTTCCCAATGCAAATTATTCTTGAATTGGGAGATGGTGTCTCCTAAGTGTGGCCACTTTAAATACGATAAGGATGCCACTGGAAATTAGAGAAATTCATGTCCATACTTAACTCTGATAGATTCGGGGATTCTCATGTTATTGGTTCATGCCTTCGTTTAGCCCTTCAGATTGTTAAAGTTTTTAACAACTGATAATATGCAATTTTGGCAAAAGGGTGGAGACTCGAATTATGATGACAACATGCAAATTGGCTCAGCCTGATATCCTAGCAGTAGCTATTATTAACATGGTTGGAATGCAACACAATTTCACAACAATTTCATTTCTAGAGATCGGACTGTAGGAAGTCTTAGCCTCTTGCCAAGAGATGGTAACAGAGGTACTCTCACAACACTGGTTGCTAAAGAAGAAAGCCAAAAACACCCTAGAATCCATCAATATTTAAAGAAGCAGTAGTGCGCATACATTCAGAAATGTGAGCCAGGCTTTCCAAACCAGTGGTGATTGTCAACAGTGTGGAAAACAGAAAAAAAAAATGTGAGGAAAGGAATCCATTTTGAGCTCATGCTGGGTGACACCCCTAGCTGATTTTCTGTATGAGTACATGTTATGTGGGTGCATGTTTAGAAAGGTGGCCAGGGAGGGTCTGGAGTGGGTGCTTGCTCAATAGTTGAGTAAATAAATGATTGAAATAATACATTTTAAATATTACCCCCACCTCCAGCAACCATTAACTACCTATAGACCCTCAAGCAGGGTCAGGACCTTGTGAGTCCCTCCCCCATGGTGCATGGTATATGATATAGTGTCTAGTATAGTATCTAGTGTCTAGTGAGTCCCTCCCCCATGGTGTATGGTATATGGTATCCCATGGTGTATGGTATATGGTATAGTGTCTAGTGTCTAGTGAGTCCCTCTCCCATGGTGTATGGTATATGATATAGTGTCTTGAGCATCCTTACACTTTCCACCTTCGTACTTCTGGCTCACTGTCTCTAGAAGCTGGTCTAACCTAACCCCACTTGGAGGAGAACTGAGGCACACCACCACCACCATCTAGCGCCAACAGCAACACAGTGAAAGGGGCCGTAGCCAGACTCTAGCCCAACTGGCTCTCTAGAGGGACACAGCTGTGTGTGAACATGCCCAGTGAAACCAGCAGAATTTCCCAACCAGCCCACAGTCAGGAACAATCAATCAGAGATCACTTCATTTCAAATTGAGTTTAAATACTAAGAATTGGGGCAGCTTATTTTCAGCACTGACTGACTGGTACATTCACCATTCAGTCTTACAGGATGCAGGGTACAGGGCTAATGCTAAATGTTTGTTGAATGAATCAATGAGTCCATAATGAGAGAGGAGAGAAGAAATCAAGCAAGGAGGAAGGAGGGAAAGGGCCATAGATGAAGGATGCAACCCTTCCTCTAGATAGACAGACAGACAGACAGACAGATTAGATAGATGATAGATAGATAGATAGATAGATAGATAGATAGATAGATAGATAGATAGATAATAGAAGGATTTATTTACAACAACCATAAGTCCTGTTTCATTGCTAATGTCATAGGCTGTGTTTAGGAAGGGGAATTAGCAACTGGGAGATGGCTCAGTGGCTAAAGGCACTTACATTTAAAGCCTGTCAGTCCGGGTTCAATTCCCCAGCAGCCACAGAAAGCCAAAAGCAAAAAGTGGCACAAGCATCTGGCATTCATTTGTAGTGGCAAGAGACCCTGTAGTGCACACACACACACACACACACACACACACACACACTTTTTTTTTAAAGAAAAGAGAAATAAGAATAGACACATTCATTTAATGGGGTTAAGATAACTTGTATCTTGTTACTTTTCTCTTCCTATACCAAATATCTGAGAAGTAACTTGAGGGACAAAGGTTTTATTTGGCTGGCAGTTTGCGGGTACAGTCCATGGTGGAGGGGAAGGCATGGTGGGAGGTATGCACAGCGGGATTCCGCTTCCTCACCTCTTGATGGAGAGATGGAACACAAAATATGGCCAGACTGTAAACCTCAGGCCCACCCCCAATGGCCCACTTCCTCCAGCTAGGCTCCACCACCCAATGTTCCTTAACATCACAAAACAGTGCCACCAGCTGAGGGACATTTTACATCCAAACCATAAGGTATCTTTTCCTTGGAGAGCAAAAGGGCAGCCAATTTCAGTCTCAGCTGCCCTGGCTGCTCTAAAAAACATCCAGGAATACAGTTCAGGAAATTACACTGCAACTGGGGATCTTACTCACTAGTAAGGTTGATATTTCGCCTTCTTTGCACCTCAGATGAAAAAAAAATCATTGGGAACCTTCACAACAATTTCAGTTCTATGAACTTCTTTATCTTTATCACGTATAACAGAAATCTTAATTTTCCGGTTGTGTTAAGTTCTCCTCATTCCTGAGGCAAAACCAGAGGCAAAAAATATCCTCAAAGCTGTTGAACTGTGTTCAGATTTCAGCTTTAAGACAGAGCTCAGAAGACAAAGCAGATTAATTAACTCAAGTGTCACAATTGTGATTGTCTAATTTGCTTTACTCTCCAGATTTTCAATATTGTAAATTCAGCCAATAGTTATGTTTTAAGGATTTATGTAGCATAAATATTTGTTAGTCAACCACCATAAAGCTAAGGTGGGTTTTTAAAATAATTCCCTGGGGCTCGTGAAGGAAAAATAAATGAGTCAAGTTTTCTCATTTTGCATCACAGAGGTCAATAAATACCATCCAGAGAAAAAATTGCAGTTTAAGAAAAGTTCACAGCTTCAATCCTGATGGTCTTTGTAATTTTTTTCTTCCCTCTAAAGGGGTAAAGGACTGATTTCTTTCCCATGGGTATGTTCCCGTGACTCTTGTATGTTGTGTCTCTGAGTGTGAGTGTGATAGTGTGTGTGTATGTATGTGTGTGTATGTTTATTCTCCTCCATCCCCATCTCCCTTTTCCCCCATTCTTCCTTGTCCTCCCATATCAGCACCCCCTTTGTATACATAGTAAAAGTGATATCTATATGTATGTAGAATAAATGTGAGTTAAACCTAAGAAGCTAGAATGGTACCAATAGCGGATAAGAGGAGATGACCAGGAAGGGGCAGGAGAAGGGTGAAGGGACACATGTGACGTGTAAATGGAAAGAATGGGGAATACATGGGGGTTGGAGGAGTCAGGGAGATGGGGAGGGAGGAGATACAACTAAAATAAATTGGGTTTGAAAATGTCATAATGATACCTGAAATTCTGTATGCTAACTAAAAAATAAAATAATTTAGGAAAAGGAAGACAAGAGCTTCTTATGTTGAGCCCACATTGGCTGCAGATAGAAGGACCAGAAGTCCAAGCAGGAGAGCCTCAGGACAGGGGAGGGGGATTGCAGCCAGTTCTGGGTTGCTGGCTGGATTTGGGATGCAGGTGGAGGTGGGCATGCCTGTGCTCTGGTCTTCTGTTCTCCATAGCAGCAGCGATGATGAGACTCCCCAAGCCCTACCCCTGTTCTGCTCCACTCCTTCCATCCTCTGGCCCTTGTAACTAATCTTGGGGCATCTCAGAACTCCTCTTACCAAACTTCAGGTTCAAACTGGGCACTTTTTCATTAAAGATAGCATATGTAATGGAATTCCCCACTTTCTAAAAGAATGTTATTTGTCTTTTTATCACCTTGGCAGAGACCAAATATTGAAAATAATTAATGGGATACTGAAAGTATTTTTGCATCATTTTAATACTCATACTTTGTTCAATGTTTTTAAATGCCATGTGTCTAGAAGCTCCAGGGGATTAATGATAAAGCATTAGCCTCCTAAAATGCCGTATGTCTTTTTATGAATACTATAGTCATTATTAACTTAAAAGCCAAATAACTACATTATTTTTCCTAGCTGAGCATGGAGATGCCTATAATCCTTGCTGAAGAGGAAGGAACAACATTAGCTTGAGGTTGGACTCAGCTATGTAACAAAAATATATCTCAAAAATAAATAAATAAATAAATACCTTTTCCTACCTCCAAGTTTGGCCCTTACCTCAAGTCTTTTGCTTTTAAAAATATGAACAGAAGAGAAAACATTTTTGGAGACTACCATCATGTGGGGACCATTGCAGTCGCCTCAGATAAACTCATGCAGGTTGGCAGTGAGAAAGAAGTGGAAGAGCAGACATGGGTGCACCTGCTTTATCAGAAGATAAGATGAATGGAGAAGGCTGGGGTGAGAGGGGACGTGGCAGGGGACCTGGGGAGTTGCCCACCTCAGGAGTATTCTTTGGCTGGCTGGTAAGGCTGAGGAGATCTGAGAGAGCAGAGAGAGAAAGGAAGAAGAGGAAGGGAAGGAGAGCAGAGATTTCTTAGGTCTACATGCTAGATAGAGACCTATCACAGAGATCCACATTCCCAAAATTCTGTATGAATTGCAGGGTCCATGTAGAAGTTCAAAAGATGGATTCCCCTGCCATGCTAGGTTCTTTGGCCAGGCTACAGATTAAAACAGCATAAGCCAAATTAACTGGAAGGAAAAATTAATTACATATGTGTACACAGGGATCCCACACACATGAGTCTTGGTGAACAGTCAGGTGATGGATTTCCGAGTAGGATCTTGAGCTACTAAAGGGAATGGGGCGCTTGGGGCTCCTCCAGAGTAACAAAGACACAAGTTATAGGATTAGTGGAAATGTATGGTGAGTGAATTTTGCTGTACTGTGCAGATAAAAAGTCTTTCAGGCAATAGACGTTCCTGGGAATAGCCCTCAGAAGAAGTGGCCAGCTTTCTGTTACCAGTCCCATATCTGTCTGCTCACCACGCAAAAGCCACTACTCAGGAAACAAACACTGGAGAGAACATCACACCTATTCAGGGGCTGATGTCTTAAAATTAGGGGCCATCATCCCCACCTGGCAAAAGATCCTCTTAAGAAGCTTGGGCACATAAAAGGGTTTTCACAGGAAGAGAAAGGAAGTGAACTGGGACAATGAGAAGGGAAATTAAGTACTAGGTGGGTTCTTAGTCATGGGCATGTGTCTTTTTTCCATTCGCCCCTCTGAATGGAATAATATCACAATCAATCTTGACCTCCCAGGACTATTTCCTGTGTTTTCTTCCTACAAACATACTGCTTTTCTGAAAGTTAAGCCTCCCAGCAGTTTGCATGCTGTGAGCTGATGTGCAGAGTTAGAGTAAGAAGTGTCATTACCTGCGAGTCACCAGATGGTCTGGGTTCTGTAAGTCCAGCAAACACTAGTTGGCAGTTAGAATCTTAATCACTTAGGTGCGGCTTCTCCTTCCAACTTGGAATGCCTGGCAAAGGGAAGGGAAGTGGAAGTAATTCTGCTAAGGACAAGTGACAACCATGGCTGCTGTCGCATTTCCGGATGTGATGGTGGCCTCCAGCCCCCTCTCTGGTTGATAAAGTCTCTGCAGTGAGAATCCATGAGGGGGGGGACTTTGGAAGACCCATCTTTAGGCAGGTACGGGAGCTTGGAGAGATCATCCACCTATGTCGGCTGGTCCCCAAATTCCCTGGCTCAGTGGTTATATGATGCCCTGCTGTAATATAGTTCCAGGATGAAAGCATCCTATAGCCCCATGCAGTCTACAAAAGAATCAGCACTCCAAATAAATTTGGGGGTGGCATTTCATGAGCTTCTCCACCTGGCAACATCTAGGAGGTTTCAGGCTGCCTGCAGCATAAGGATGGGAACCTTTACCTGTTGGAAGTTTCTAGTTCCAGGGTGGCTCAGCAAGGCTTTTCACATAGAACCTGCAGCACCCCTCTACAAGACCACAGAGAATACCATCTGAGGACCAACGTGGCTGTATTTGTCAAAGTTCTTAGAGGAACTGGATCAATAGGAGATGTATAAACTGGATACACATTTACTGGATTGGCTTACATAATTGGGGGGGCGGTAAGGTAGTCCCACAATGGTCATCTGCAACTCAGTTCAAGAAGCTGGGAGCTTCAGAACAAGAAAGGCCAATGGTAGTGCCCCCAGTTCCAGACTTTAGAAGAGTCACTGGTGAGAGCTGGGTTGAAAGGCTGAAGAAGCTGGAGTGTGGTGTCCATGTAGGAATGGCTGCATTAGCCAGTTTCCTCTTCTGCCTTTAGTTTCTATTCCATCCAGGGCCCAATTAATTGGATGGTATTGTAGTCAGCCACATGCCACTGGATGAACCTCCAAACCAGACACAGTTATGGGAGGAAGGGATTTATTGGAGTTACAGATCCAAGGGGAAGTTCCATAATGTGAAAGAGGCTGGCCTCCTTTCACAGGTCCAAACAGAGAGAGAAGCCATCACTAACACCACACACACACACACACACACACACACACACACACACACACACACACGTACACCAGCAAACAGACAGAGAGAAGGGGGAGATTTCCTTCTCTTTTATTTAGCCTTAAGGTGGGGTCTTGCAACCCTTTCCCAGGCGTGTTAACTTCCTGGGTCTTTGGAATTTCCTTCCTGCACTGCCTTCCCAGGAAGGGGTGTTTGTTTCTAGCTAACATGGCTTCCTGAATCCCCTGAGCTCCTTTCTCTCTTCAATTCAGAGGAAATCTGCTACACAACACTCAAGATTATTGTAGGTTGCTAACAGGTCAAGTTGACAACAAAACTTAAGCAGATGGTGCTGCCTATAGTCAGAGGAGGTCTTTCCCTCCTCATTTGTTCTCCAGATGTCAAACATCTCTGAAAGGGCCCCCACAGACACAGCCACAAGTGTACTTTGCTAATCCTTTAGACATCTTTCCATCCAGCCAGATGGACAGTCAACATCAGTCATCACAATGGCCTTCTCTTTTCTCCTCAGCAGCTCATTCGCAAAACCCAGGTATAACTTCCTGTCCTGGTTCACAGAATGTGAAGGGATGTTTTTTTCTGCCCAATCTTCAGGGTAGTGTACATGATCAAAAGATACCAGGACCACAAGCAAGCACATGAGAATCTTGACTAATCCTGCCATCCAGAAAGCTTGCTTCAGTGTGACATGAAATTTGGAAACCATGAGAGAAGGAAGATTGAGGCACCTGACAGGACAATGTTCTGCCTGGAAAGGTATACCATAAACACATCAAATGGCATGGCAAACTGTGAAAAATGTTTTGCATATCCAAGGGCCTCATTTCCCTAACATGAGAAGAGATACTGTGAATTAAAGGGGCTCAGGACTTGCCACCCCAAAATGCAGCTGTAGGAAGTTAGAAGATGCTACCTGAAACATGCTTCTTTGACCGAAGGATCACTTTGACCTACTTATTTTGAGAAACTACAAATGCAAAAACCGAAACGTTCCCTGTGCTAGGTAGACATTTACACATATAGTGGAATTCTCCATTTGAAAGGCTATGTTCCTGTACACTCTCAGACCCTGGGACAGCCACCCACTGCAGTTGGTATGACAAATGACTCTTACTTGTGACCTTCCCATTTTAAATGGCCTTTCCTCACACCCTTCTCTCATGGTCTCAGATAACAGTGATAGTTAAGGCTGAAACATAAACTTTGTCTTGGAGATCTCCTTTCTCTAGGTCCTCGCCCAGGTATATGGGAGAGACACCGTCACTGCAGTGGGAGACACAGTTCAACCTTTGCTGGCTGTGCAACCAGAGGAGTTCTCCTCAGAAACATCCAGGCAGATGCAGCCCTGTTCTTGACTTAGGCTGCAAAAAGAACTTCAGGGCAAGTCAGTATGGTGCAAAGTTGGGGTTTATTAAATAAAGTATATACTCAAAGAGAATCAAACACAAGCACTAAGCGTGTATTAGTTATTTTTCTTGCTGCTATGACCAAATATTTTTTAAAAGGAAATAAGGGTTTCTTTTGGCTCACTGATTGAGGCTACAGTCCATCGTGGCAGGGAAGGCATGGCAGTGGAAATGGGAAGCAGCTGGTCACATTAAGTTCACAGTCACACAGCAGAGAGAGATCCGTGCGCAGCTCCGCTCACTTTCTCTTGCTTACTCTGGATCCACAGCCTACGGAATGGTGCTGCCCACATTCCAGGTGAGTCTTCCCTCTTTAGTTAACCCTTTCTGGATGCCCAGACTCACCCAGAGTGGATCTCCTGGATGATTCCAAATTCTGTTAATAATTACAATTAGCATCACAGGCAGACACATGCTAAGTGTGTCTGATAACCTATACCTAACAAACATTAAGTAAAAACATTTCAGTATTTTTTTATATTTTCATTTATTTGTTTGTAAGCAGAAAGAAAGAGAAAGAATAGGTATACCAGGGCCTCTAGCCACTGCAAAAGAATTCCAGATGCATGTGCTACTTTGTGCACCCAGTTTTATGTGGGTACTGGGGCATCAAACCTGGGTCATTAGATTTTGCAGGCAAGCACCTTAACTGCTGAAAAATCTCTATAGCCCTGGTATATTTATTTTTATCTAAACAGTCTTCCTTTCATGGGTGAGATTACAAAGTGGATTATGAGGAGCATCTTCCAGGCTTGCAGATAGGACAGATGTACTGACAAGATCGAAACATAGGTCCAAACAGTCAAAGGAACCCTTCCTACACATAGGACATAAGGAGGTCATGACCTATGTTTCACTAAACATGGTTCACAACACTTGGTGGGACTTTCTCAGAACAGGAAATATAGTCTTTGGTGAGTAGTTTGGTTGGGTGGGTCAAAATTCTTGACTCTCAGCAGTGAGAGACTAAACTAGATCCAGGAAAGAGATGGGCTGCTTTCCTTTCTCTGGTCCCAGTCTTTCTATCCCTCAATTCCTGTTAAGCTGTCATTTGTTATGGGAAGTCTCTCCTGAAGAGAAAAATTATATCTGACCTCCCCTGGAGAATCAATAAGACTGACAAGTGAATAGGAAATGGCAGAGGGGTTGACAGCTGGTCCCCACAAGATAAACAGCAACTGCCCTTGGGTACAGAGAAGAAAGAAACTCACCTCTTTGGGGAATAGAGAACATGATCTGAATTACACAAATACTTCCTGCAGTAGTCAGCCCCACACGGTTGGGATGAACCTCCAAGCTAGGCACAGTTATGGTAGAAAGGGATTTATCAAAGTTACAGATCCAGGGGAAGTTCCATAATAGTGAAAGAGACTGGCCTCCTTTCACAGATCCAAACAGAAAGAGAAACCATCACCAACACACACACACACACACACACACACACACACACACACACACACACACACACATACACCTGAGCAAACAGGTGGGGGGATGGAAGAGATTTCCTTCCCCTGGAGCTTTCTTACATCCTGCTCCCTACTGAGAGAGCCGACCACTCTGGGGGAGGGACCTCCTCCTTCAGTTAATACTTCCTATAAGCAATCTCAGAGACCAACTCAAGATTATTAAACAGGTTGACAACAACAAAACCATCACACTCCCTTTCCTTCTCTCAGAGGGCACAGACAGATTGGCCCAGCACCCTATGGTGTGCATTAGGGTGGGGATTAGTGTGGACTAGGTCTTGTGGCCTTCATAAGTTTTATACTTTGAGCATATGTTGCCTTTTTAAGACTATCTGAAATGCAAAGTAGGATTCCTAAATGCAAAGGTTTGGAATGAAGGCTTCTCAGGTGTTCCTTCTCCAGCAAAACAGCTCTTAGAAAACACATATTCATGGAACAGTTACTGTGCCCAACATTGTTCTGGAACTTGGAGATTGCTAGGAAGACAAACTCCCTGCCCTGGTGGCCTCACATTCTGGCACTGCAACAGAAAGAACATGGGGTGATGCATGATTTAGAACAGGCCAGGGAGGGATGGAGGGAAGACTTACATTCTCCTCTCTAAAGGAGCTCAGCAAAGTCCTCACAATACAATGGCAGAAGGGAAGCTGTGGATAGATAAAAGTAAGAAGGAAAATGAGAGAAGACAGAGCCAAAGACCCGGCCTCAAACCACAGAGTGGAATATCCACCGCTCTAAGCACCAGGAGCTGGATAACTTCCTGGTGTGATGCCCAGCACAGAGCAGAGCTTCCTGTGCAAATAGCAGTTGGACTTGAACTTCAACTGCTCTGTGTCATGCATGGTGTCACAGAAGCCCTTTAACTACTGCTCTTCCACTGTTTTAGAAAAAGAGGGCAGAGAATCATGTTCAAATTTTTCCTTTTCAATTATTAACATCTTTCAGAAATTTTTCTCATTTAGTAATAAATTACCTTAAGAGCAAAGCCTTTGGCCTTGATGATTTTCCTCTAATGAGCTGTTTTACACTGGTTTGTAAAATGTTATCAGAGATGTCTATCATTAAGAGTTTTATTGATTGGTGATATTTTTCAGAAATTGGATTTTTCTTGGTACTAGAAGATTCCATCATAAGGGGATATCATAATCATTTAAGTTTCTGGGATTGAATAGGAGAGAAAGGCTTGCTTTAATGGCCTTTCCTCCAACTCTCTCTTATCCCCTGCCTCCCTCCCTTGTCACTCTCTCCACATACTGATGACGTACATAAACAGTGAGATTTCCAACATTTAGAGCTAACAACCACTTCCTGGAGCCCATCAGAGCATCTTCTCCAAGCCCACCTGAGGGTGATAGCATGAGTTACCATGCATTGGTCTGGCTCAGCTGAAGCAAGTGATGTCAGGTCACCGGTCCCCTCTCATTTCTGCCAGCTACTCCCTCTATGAGGTGGGGTCTGGTCTGAAGGAGAATGGGCGTGCAATCTCTATGGTTCCCACAGCAGAGGAAATCTCTTCCCCAGGACCAGCAGTGGCTGGTGTGGTTCCGTGAGGACCTGGAATCCCACTGAGCACTTCCCTGTAAAATGACTCAGGGCAAGTTGAGATCCCATCTCAAGATGGCTTGTCTGGGACCTTGGAGACCCTGAGGCTGGCTCAGCCTCCATTCCACCCTCTCATGCCCTGGAGGCACCTCTGTCTGCCCTCCTGTCCCAGACAGTCCATTCCTAGCTCAGCTTTAAAGTGACTGCATCTCTCTCTCTCTACCTGGAAAAGAGAAGATCCAGCAAAGCCAAGTGCCACATGCCTGGGTGACCCACTGCCCTCCAGAGCCCTACAAACTTCCACCTGTGCTGAGCCCAAGGTGCCCAAGGACTTGTCTTTGGTCACAGTGAGTTTTTCAACCAGGCAGCACCTGCCAAGGTTGAAGGGAGGAAAGTCAGTGACCTAAAATATTACCCCATCCCTCCTAGATTCTCCCTTGCATGCCCAGAAGGTCAAGGACTCCCAGCCATCCTGAGCCAGCCCCACACAGTTCCTCTTGCCTTCCCTGTACCTTGCCCTTATCTATGTTGGACTCCAACTTGAGGGACCATAATTCATGCCCAGAACCTGCTAGGTTCTCAAGAACAACTCTCTTGATGTTACCACACCTCGCCCTGGAGGGGCCTGAACAACAAAAATATCACAGATCAAGAGCACTCGTAATGACAGGTGTAGTCAACTCTGATAACATTTTATCACCCAGTGTACAACAACTCATTAGAGAAAAGTCACCAAGGCCAAAGGCTTTGTTCTTAAGGTAATTTGTCACAAAAGGAAAGAAATTGCTAAAGACCCATCTTCAAGTTTCCCCCACACACACCCCACTGTCTCCCTGAGGAAGATCTCTCCACAAAGACCCAACAAGGTCCTTCCCACTGTTCCATTCTGCCTCCTTCTCTCCTCACCACATTTAGAAGTCAGCAGAAGGCTCTCCCCAGGGAGGAATTGGGCTACATAGCATGGAACAACTTAGAATGAGATGCCTCTTTCTCAGAGATGTTACTTTCACCCAACAGAAAATTGCTATAATATATTTATTTTGGATCCAGAACACTATCAGAATAAATCTAGAATGTTTGCTGTAAATCAGACACCTCTTAGATGAAACCTTGTACTGTACTCCTGGACCCTGATTTTCCTAGCCTTTCTAAATGTGTGTGTGTGTGTGTGTGTGTGTGTGTGTGTGTGTGTGTGTGTGTGTGTGTGTGTTTGGGAGGATATCTTGAGGTCAAATGGTCAAAGTCAATGTCTTGTTAGAGAGATCAAGTTCCTATCCTATCCTAAAGGTGATAAATTCTTGGTTTAGCTTAGAAGGTAGTCTAATTCAAAAAGGACATGTTATAGGGGAAGCTTAAATGTGTTAACCTAAATATTCACAGATGTATTTTCTCCTTTACACATGTTGGAGACTGTGTGCCATAATCCCCGTAAGTATTGTACAGATACAATGTAGAAATAGAGGTGTTCCAGGGCTCAGGAACCCCTCCTACCCTTCCCTACCATTCCCTCCACACTGCGTGGGTCTTCCCACCTTCAATTCCTTTAAGGGCTTGACACACAAGTGTCCTGAGAACATGGGAGATATACGTTTTAGCACCCCTTGCTCCCACCTTTCTATAAAATATGATTATGGGAATTTTGGCCATCTGGACACCTGGGATTGTAAGCCTGAATGATTTTCACTTAGAGAAAATTTTTACATCGCAGTCAAAAGCCATTTAAAAATAAATGCCAGGAAAACGATAATGGGAGTGCTGGTAACCTTTAATGGCAGCGGCGTTAGCTGAACGCATGACATTGGAAGGGCTGAGGCTAGATCCAAAAAGCTCTTGTTAAAATCCAATCATCTTCTGCGTAAGCATTAACAGGAAATTCAAAGAACAAAAACACGGGAAAGGTTAATGGCCTCCTCTGCTGAAATGATGCAAGGTTTGATCTCATTCCAGCTCACCTTGCATGATGTGTATATAAAGGTGTGGGGTTTTTTTTTTTTTCTTTTCGGTAATCAGAAGAAAAATTGATTACCAAAATTATAATTAAGAGCTGGGAAAGTATGCAACAATTTAGCTGCTTCATTTAACACATATTTCAGGTTAATTGCGTGATTTTGCTAATGAAGATATTTGCATGAATATTTTCAGTGGCTATGTTGGACTTTTTGTATCATGAAGACTCTTTGAGGCTCATGACTTCAAGGGTGCTGGATTTAGAACAGGAATTTCAAAAAAAAAAAAGTCAGAAAGGATGTCAATGAGTTATCCAAGAAATGTGTCAAAACCTTCATTAGTGAGCTGGTGTCACCCCAAATTCTTAGTAATCGATACTATCTGCCAAAAAAAAAAAAGTTTAAAAAAAAACCCTCTTATCACCACTTTCTTCAAAAGTCCATTTATAATATTTCACCTATGTATATTCTCACGGGTAGTCACAACTTGTTTCCATTTTTAAATAATTAAACATAATCCTTACAACATTATGCAGACTTTTTTAAAACACAAAAAGTAAATATTTTAAATTTTAAGTGAATTTTGAAAAATATTTTAAATATTTAAATATTACCAATTTATGCTACTCAAAATTTAACACTGGGTGGGGGTATTCCATCTAAATATAGCAATATACCTTTTGCTTTTATCAAAATGGATTATACTACATATAGTTTTATATTTAACTATTATTTTACTAACCAATCAATTTTGAACACTTTTGATACGAGGAAATGTTTCTTCCCTTTGAAGAGTACAAAGTTTTTCCAAGATGTGTTTATTTTTGATTTTGCTTATTTATCTATTGGGTTGTTTTTTGTGTTTTGTTAGACAGGGTCTCACTGTGTGGCCCAGGCTCATCTCATATTTGAGATTGTCCTGCTTCAGACTCCTGAGTTCTGGGATTGCAGGTGTGCACACCACACCCAGCTCCTAAAGGTTCACTATTCCAGGGGCACAGTGGGCACTCTTGAAGCTCTCTGAGCACATCTATGTGTTTCTTAGATAAATTCCCAGGTTCTAAATGCTTGAGAAGCTGTGACAGATATTGAAAGGTCTACACTACAATGTCACCAGCAGTGTGAACAAGTCTGCAGTCTCACCACCATTTGGGAGCATGCTCTCCTCTGAAACGTGAGCTAAGAATTCTTCCTCTTTGTGGATTGAATTTCATTTGAAGCAGCTCATATTGGAATGAGTGGTTATTTACCAGCCATGGATGGATCTTCTTTGTGAACTGCCAAATCAAAGCTTTTGCCTACTTGTAAAAGTCGAGGTTAGTAGCCTGCTGTGGTGGTACACACTTGTAATCGCAGCACCTAGGACGGAGATACAGGAGATTTGAGTTCAAGTTCACCCTCAACTACATAGTGAGTCTGAGGCCAGCTTGGGCTATATGAAACTCTGTTTAAAAAGCAATACACGTAAAGGCTGGAGAGATGGCTCAGTAATTGAGAACACTTCCTGTGCAAGGATGAGGGTCTGACAGACCACTTGAGTTGGTTCCCTGAGACCCATGTAAACAGCTTGGCATGGCTACACATGTCTAACCCAGTCCCACAGGAGAGCAGAGAACGGAGAGTTGCAGGGTTCATGGGGGAAAAAAGGCAAGCTTTGGGATCAGTAAGAATGGGCACAAACATGGTAGAACAGGACACCCAGAGTTCCCTCCGGCCACCACAGCGTGTGCTTCAGGTGAGTGCACTGGGCACCACATCAGCACATGCACTTACATATACCACACATCTCACATACACACACCACACCTCCAACACACCCATGTACCACATTACACACAAACATCCTGGACAACAGTAAAAATGGGGCTAGTTTTCACTTTTTATGCTATCCTTTTGTTCTAAGGATATATGTGATATATACTAATTTGCTATATACAATACAAGTATTTTCATATTGCTTTTACTATTTTTTAATTTCTATTTATTTATTTGGAAGCAGAGAGGTATAGAGAGAAGAGAGACAGACAGAATGGGTACACCAGGGCCTCCAGACACATGTGCCATTTTGTGCATCAGGCTTTATGTGGGTTCTAGGGAACTGAACCCAAGCCTTTAGATTTTGCAGTCAAACACCTTAACCATTGAGCCAGCTCTCCAGCCCCTGCTTTTAATATTTTTTATTTGTCTAATGTTTTTTAGAACTCTTCCATTTTGTTTGACTTGTGCAATATATCCAGGTCAGTACTGTGAGCACTGGCAGGTCAACTCAATACCCCAGCAACTGGTAGCTCTGTGCTAACCAGGCCAAGGTCACTGTCACTGGTCTCACTCACAGCTACTATTTGCATCTGATAGACAAGGAAGCAAAATGAGGTTCCAGGGTCTCAAGTCCTAGCCACGAGGCATTCAGTCAGGAGAGGACAGAGCTAAGATCAGAACCAGGCTGTCTCCAGGGTCAGAACCTGCTCACAGCAACAGGTAAAGCTAGGCAACTCAAGTTGGGCCTGAGAACCCTATGGGACCTGGTATCAGTTAGGAACAGTGCAGGATATACAGTTCCTTTAAAAAGCTATGTAGAAGCTGGGCATGGTGGTTCATGTCTTTAATCTCAGCACTCAGGAGGCAGCGGTAGGAAGATCATCGTGAGTTTGAGGCCACCCTGAGACTACATAGTGAATGCAAGGTCAGCCTGGGCTAGAGTGAAACCCTACTTTGAAAAACCAAAAAAAAAAAAACTATTTAGGGGGGCTGAAGAGATGGCTCAGTGGGTGAAGGGCTGATACTCAAGCATGACAACCAAGTTTGGATCTTCAGCACCCATATAAGATGCTTGGTCTGGTGACAAGTACCTATAAACCCAGCCCTGAGTTGAAAAAGACAGGAGGATCCTTAGAGCTTGCTGGCTAGCAAGCCTAGCCCATTTGGTGAGCTCTGGGTTCAAAGAGGCCCTGTCTCAAAAAATAAGGTAGAGAATAGTTGAGGAAGGCACCCAAGGTGGACCTCTGGTCTCTACACATGTGCGTCAACACACATACACGTGCAAAAAATAAAAGGTTATTTGTGGGGTGGTGCTAAAGAAATAGCTTAGTTGGTAAAGTACTTGCCCCACAAGCCTGAGGACCTGAGTTTGATCCCCAGTACCCACATAAAATGCTGGGTTGGTGACACTCACCTAAAAGTCTCATCACTGGAGAGGCAGAGACAGAAGGATCCCTGAGGCTCACTGGCCCACCAGTCTAGACCAATTGAAAAGCTCCAAACCAATGTGAGACCTTGTCTCAAGGGAGGCAGATGGTGTTCCTGAGGATAACACTGAGGTTGTCCTGTGGCATCCACATACACACTTTTTTTTTCCAGATTACGTCAGTCCAAAGACCTGCATTTATTATTTTTTATTATCCATAATGAGTTACATTTAATGGGCAAACAATGGGTTGTTCTCCCCAGTTCCCCAATGCCCCTCTTCCCCATCCCCAATCAGCTGGATATCCTCCTCCGTGGGCTGTCTGGATCAGTCCTTGTGTCAGGGGCCCCTGGATAGCCTAGTACTCAACCTGGTCCTCCTGTCCCAAGTGTGTTGATACTGAAGGGTGCCATGCTTCTGGATAGTCTCCCCCACCATGGCTCTCACAATCTTTCCACCCCCTCTTCCACTCAGTTCCCTGAGTCATGGTGGGTGAGTATTAAGGCTGTTTTATTGTTGAGATCTTAGGGGTCTCTGCACTTCTGCTTTAGCGTGTGTCGAAAATCATTGGAGTCTGCCTCACTGGCTTATCCTGTGTTGACTGATTGGCTGTGGCTATGGATCACAAATGCTATTTAGCATGGTTCTGAAATCCAATGAATGATCCTAGTTTGGCCCTGGAATTGTGGGAAAGGCTACTAGACCACACAGTAGGGAACAGTGAACATGGGTTGTCCCTGAGGTGATGGAGTCCATGTTAAGCTTTCTGAACTTGATCATTGTGTGTGACCATGAAGTAAAGGATAAGGGGAGATAGAACAGATCTAGAAAAGGACGCCCTGTTGCTTGGGAAACACAGTGCCTGCAACTTCTAACTCAGAAGTCAGGAAGACTTCCTGATTATTCGTCAACCCGAATGAATGTCACATGACGACTTAGTGAAGGGAATGTGAATGTGTGTGTTCATTGTCCTGTTCTTAGCTTCTCTGCAGGCTTAGAAATCTGTTCCAATTAAACAGTTTTGAAGTAATATTTGAAATTTCAGGTATAACAATCAGAGAGTATTAGAGAAGCACATTTGTTGACTGAACAAAGTCCTCCATGGATTGCCCCAGGTGACCTGTGTTGAGAATGTAGGACAGCTAGGAATCACTCCATGAGGACATGCTCTCGGCAGTCAGCTCAGTGTCCTCCAAGGTGCTGTCTGTCCAGGGCCACCCAGGTTCAAGGATCCAGCCAAACTGGTGCATGAAGGCCCCGTCAACCCAGCCCAGCTGGGAAAGACCCTAGCTCAGTGCTCCCTTCTCCAACACACACCCATCTTGCTCAGCTTCTCACCAGCACATGACACTTAACACATCCTAATGTCACTTTCATCTGAGGGCTGGATTTTAGGAGGGGGCAGTCTACCTGAGGTCCCTAACACTGTCCCTTGTGCTCATACACCTACCTTTACCTCATCCCTTCTGGCATACACACACACACACACACACACACACACAATCATGCATCACATATCACACAATACAGACATTTCTTCCTTATAAGCAATCCTGTCTGAAGTATTTCAAACATACAGCAGTAGCAGAGCCCTGAATGCCTGGGAGCCCCCAAACAGGGTCATTACCCCATCTTAGCTGAAGTCACACCTACTCTGGTCACTCTAGTCTCTTCACTTTTTCAAAGGAAGTTTTTAAATCACCTTTTTGGAGGCACCCTGGGCTCCTGCCTCTTAACCTTTCCCTCCCCTTTTGATCCACTTCTATCTTCCCATAGGCGTTTCTCCTGCACGTGTGCATTTTTGCATTTTAATGCATATTCCTGCATCCATAAGCAATATGTAGAATCGTATTTTCCTCTTTCTATATATATTAGCATTCAGAATGCATACTTCTACAACTTGCTTTCTTGATTCCATGTTGTATATGAAATGTATCCAAGTGGCTTTATGTGATTTTAACCTATTCCATTTACTGAATATCGCATACTCAACTGAATGCTAATAGACTCAAAGGCTGACTCTTTGCCTCCCATAAGCAGACATGTACACTGTATTCAATGTCCCCCTTTATAAGCAGTGAAGTAATTCCTCCCCTCACTGATTCTGTCTCTGTGTGTGTGTTTTTGCTTTTTTGTTTTGTTTTGTTTGAGAAAGGGTTCCAATCTACATGCCAAGCTGGCTTTAGACTCCCAGAAATCCTACTACCTCAGCTTCCAGCATTCTGGAAACTATCATACTGGGCTTAGCTCACTGAGGCTGGAAGAATGTTACAGGGCTGCAGTTACCCACTAAGGAAATAATGAGGAGGTGATGTCTACAGGAAGTCGTCCCCTAAATCTCAGGATCCATCTGGCTCAGAGTCCCCATCCTTACCCTCCCCACCTCTTACACCTGGTTCTCCTGAACCAGCTGCAGCCACCGCATGTGCAGCTCTTGCTACAGTCACTGTGTCATCATCACAGAGCCCAGGGATTACAGAATGCATGCATCACTCATGCATCACCAATGAGCAAGTCCCAGCTCTGTTCCTGCCATGGGCTGAATTCAAGCCCCAGCCCACTCTATGGGTTCTCAATTCTTGAAAGGCCAATGGCTTCCTAGGACACACTCTCTTAATGTTAAAGAGAAGCTCACAAGAGGTTAAGATCAAGAAAGCACCCCCCAAAATCCACCAAGCAGGTACAGTGCACTAGTGAGGAGGAGAAGAAAATATCATCACAGATGTAACAAGTTGGGAAAAAAGCAGATCTTCAAAACCCTCAGAGAAGACCAGAAAGATCCCTGGGGAGCTATAGTAGATGATCCACAAAGTGGAGAGTAAAGAACCCTTGGGCAAACTCCCACTGGGCCAGGGCTGAACTTTCCAGGGACAGGTGGCTGCTCACAGAAGCTCTGCACCAGTACAGGCTCTATACTAGAAGGCAGAGCCAAGCAATCCTGGGCAGGAAGAATGTCCCTAGGTATCCCAGCAGGTGACACTGTTTTTTTTGGGGGGGGAGGCCTCACTGGAGGAAGTGGGTTACTAGTTACTTTTGCATCCTGTGACCAGAAACTTGACAGAAAACACTTAAGGAAGGAATGAATGATGTTGGCTCACAGTTTCAGAGGGTTCAGTCCATCACAGCTAGGAAGGCATGGAAGCTGGGGTGGCTCCTAGCTCCATTGTCAGTAGTGGAGGGAAAATGAGGCATCAGGCCCTCACATTTGGTGCTCAGAAAACAGAGAAATGGACTGATTGAATGATAAGATTATAACCTTCAGAGGCCCTCACAAATTCTCAAAATAGTATCACAAGCTAGGAATAAGTGTTCAAACACATGAGCTTGTGGGGGGACATTTCAGATTCAAACCATAATATACAGTGTTGCAGTCAGCTTCTTGTTGGTGGTACAAACACCCACCAGAAATAGTTTATGGGAGGAAAGGGCTTATTTCAGGCTTACAAATTCCAGGGGAACATCATCAATGGTGGAAGAAGCTGTCTCCCTTCCATAGATCCAAGCAGAGAGATATCATCAAACAGCCAACAAACACAAACAACCAGGGCTCCAAACTGCTCTTCACACACCCTAGGAGTGGACTTAATATCTGCCCTCAGTGACATAACTCTCCCTGAACAGGGTTCCCACCTGCCCACTGGAGACCAAAGTTGCAAGCCTGAGTCTATGGGGCCATACATTCAAACCACCACATACGGTATCAAAAGCAGCCATTCCCTCGGCCCTCCCTGCTCAGTACAGCTTCTGTTAAGTAGAAGTTAAAATATTTGGATGACTATCACTGTGGGGGATGCCTAGGATAACTCTCTCAGGATACCCTACACCCTTACTTAGCTTAATGGTAGGTGCTAGGACCCAAATGCAACCACAGGACTTATAGTTATCACAAGAAAACCCATCTCCCAGGTTGAAGACTTTGATTCTATTAGGATACCAGTCAGTGCCCTTAATAAAAATGCTAGTGGTGGGCATTTGCTCCCTGTGCACCCACAACAGATGTCCCCCTCCTTAAGTGCCCTATGGGAATTTTCCCTGCCCCACCCTCAGATGGGTGAAATGGTGGGACACTGCTACTGTCCTCAGTGAACAGCAGGCCTGAGGCACTTGTCCAGACAGGCAGAGCACAGTGTGTGGCCACAGTGCTAGATTCAGGCATGGTCAGTGAGTGCCTGTAAAGAGGAGTCTCTCTTGAATGGGGTCTATGATGGTTTGAATGTCAATGTCCCCCACAGGCTTATGTGTTTGAACACTTGGTCCCCAGTGGGTGGTGCTGTGCAACCTTTAGGAGGTGAGGCCTCCCTGGAGGAATTAGATTGCTGGGGTTAGGAGAAGCTTGGAAGTTAGATAGCCAAGCTCTATTTCTGACCTAAGCTTTCTGCTTCCTGATCTGCACAGAAATGTCACAAGTGGCCCCACAAGCTCTTCCCACCAGGGGATGAAGTCATCAGCTGCCATATCATCACCACTATGATGGACTGTATCTCCCTGAACCATAACACAAAATTAACCTCTCCTTTCTTAAGTTGCTTCTATCAGGCATTTCGTCACAGAGTTCATGCTGCCTGAAGGACCACTACCCTGGCAACAAGGGTGAGAAACAGTGTGGACACATCTGGCCCAGCGCCCTGTATCGAATAACTCAGCACAGCACATGCGCTAAGAAGCCTGTTAATCCCAATCAGGTAGGACCTACAAAGAAAGTCCCCTTGTGTTGGGGTCAGCTTTCTTTCTAGTTGCTGCGCAGAAAGAACCCAAACAAAAGTGGCTTGTGGAGGAATGGGTTTATTTGGCTTACGGACTCGAGGGGAGACTCCATCCTGGCAGGGAAAACGATGGCATGAGCAGAGGGCTGGACATCACCTCTGCCACAGCACTGCAAACAGCAGCAAGAAGGTGTGCCAAACACTGGCAAGGGGAAGATGGCTTATAACCCCATAAGCCCGTCCCCAACAACACAGCTTCATCGAGGTTGTAAAACCCAAACTGCCATCAGCTGAGGATCTATCTATCAGAACACATTCAATTGTTTGTGGGGGACACCTGTATCAAACCATGACAGTCCGCCCCTGGCCCCCACAAACTAATAATCATTTAAGATATAAACACAATATGTTCAGCTCAACTCTTAAGTCCCCACAGCTTTCAACTAAGCCATGATACCAAAAATAAACCTGTAATGGCACAGAACATTCACAATGCAAAACCATGAGGCACAGCAAAAACAGATTGACCAATACAAGATTTAAAACAAACAGGGCACCATCAATCTCTAACTCCAAGCTCAATGATTCTTAACCAATAACACAAGTCTCTTGGAAATTCAAATCCACCCCTCCAGCTCGGCTACTCACAGTCCAGGAAAACTTCATCCGGTGCTGGCAGCTCGCCTTGGCACCCATCCATAGTCCTGGAATTCTTTGGGTCTCCATTGCAACCCACAGTTCATCTTCATGGCTCCATCGGGCTCCATGCAGGCAACCTTGCACACCTGCTTCACATGCCGATGGCCATTTTTCAAAAACAAAACTGTGTTGCAAATCCAATGA
>PVHP010001338.1:26207-108869 GCA_004024765.1 Zapus hudsonius
ACCAACTTGTTAATCCAGGGGGGATCAAAGCACTCAGGCCCCTTCCTTCAAAAAGTCCACATTCTTCCTGTTGTTCTAATGCAGACCAGCTGGCCCAATTTCAATGGTTGTCATCTCTCAAACAATTGCAGGTGAACGGGCAGCAGTTTCGACCCAAAGATCTTCTTTCTGTGCCATCTCCATCTGCTCACACCAGTCCGTCTTTACGTAACACAGCCCTGCACAGGTTCCCAGGACATAGGCAGGCAGAACACAGTAAGCCTTTCACATAAACTGCTTCTGGCACAGTCCTGATAAAGTTCTTTCTCCCCCTCGTAAGCCAAACCTCACAGTCCATAGTTCTCATTACATTCAGGTCTTTTAACTCTGACCATCACGCTGTACTCACAACACTGCGAGGCACCTCTTAGGCCGGGAGTTCAAATCCTTCCACATTCCTCCGGTAGATCACTTCCAGAAAACCAAAGCCACAAGACCAGGATTCCAGCAGCAACAGATGACCCCACGTCCTGGTACCAAAACTGTTGCAGTCAGCTTTCTTTCTAGTTGCTGCGCAGAAAGAACCCAAACAAAAGTGGCTTGTAGAGGAATGGGTTTATTTGGCTTACGGACTCCAGGGGAGACTCCATCCTGGCAGGGAAAATGATGGCATGAGCAGAGGGCTGGACATCACCTCTGCTACAGCACTGCAAACAGCGGCAGGAAGGTGTGCCAAACACTGGCAAGGGGAAGATGGCTTATAACCCCATAAGCTCGCCCCCAACAACACAGCTTCATCGAGGTTGTAAAACCCAAACTGCCAACAGCTGAGGATCGATCTATCAGAACACATTCAATTGTTTGTGGGGGACACCTGTATCAAACCATGACACCTTGAAAGCAGGATCTCACATCATGTCACTTGTAAAGGACAAGCTGTCTCCCCTTGTGGCCAGAGAATTAAAACACGAAAGAGTGCATTCCCTGTAAAGATTTAGTTTCACATGACAATACTTTTCCTCTCCTCCTGTTTGTAAATTCTGCTCTGATTGGTCTTAAAGATGTTATCTGGCTGGGCGTGGTGTGCACATCTTTAATCCCAGCACTTGGAAGGCAGAGGTACGAGGATCACCATGAGTTCAAGGCCACCCTGAGACTACACAGTGAATTCCAGGTCAGCCTGGACTAGAGTGAGCAGGTACCTTGAAAAAAAAAAAAGATGTAATCTGCTGAGGATGTGAGTGGGGTCAAGTGAAGACAGGAAGAGGGTGCAAGCCAGCAATCCCACCCTGAGTTGTCAATAAGCCTTCTGCCACTCACAGAGATATTAAGGCTGTGGCCTTAATAGGCCTTCCTACCAAGCTTGTAAATGACCAAGACAGGAAGGCTATCACACACTGAGGACTGTAGTTTATTTAATTAAATCACAGAATGGTAGAGCAATCAATACTCAAGTCCATTCTTAAAAGCCAGAGACACTCAGTTCCTCTTAAGTCATCCATCCTATGGATTGACGTGCTCCCAGACAGCAAGGCAGACAGCCATATTCCAACCTACTCTGGCTTCCTCATTCAGGTCTGACTCAGAAAAAAAAAAAACAGATCTGCTGGACTCATTGCCCAGGGTTAGGAAATTGACTTGGGCCAGTAATTGATAGGTGCAGGCTGTTAAACCAACTGAAGAAATGTTGACAACTCTGTAGGAGAACAGCTGCTGTTCCTTGGAGCAAAGGCCATACAAGAGGCCCCTCCAACGTGCTCCCAAAGGGTGACAAGGCTTTTGTCACCTCTAACTGGGATTGGTAACAAACACTGACTTTTCCTCTGTGGAATCTGTTTGATATTTGTCAGAATCTAGAAGAAAAGACTAGGTGTGCTGGCCTATGCCTGCGATCCCAGCCTGTGGGAGGTGAAAGTCAGAGAATCAGGAGATCAAGGCCAGCTTTGGTTACAAACTGAGTTTGAGACCAACCTGGGCTACTTGAGACCCTGACTCAAAAAAAAATGGATGAAAAAGTAAGTGGAAATAAATCACACCTGTCTTGAAGTTATAGAGAAAGGCTTTCAGAGTAAGTGGAGGCTTCCGTCATGCTACATATAAACAGTCTCCTTGAACCCTCACCATTAGCACATTGCTCTCACCTCAAAGATGATAAAACAGAGACTCAAAAAGGTGAGTGAAGTTGACCATGACCCATGCCACTCAGCTGGAGTGGCAGAACTGAGATTCAACAGGACATCTGAATGGGAAGGTCACTCCCTCCCTACTGATTTTATTCCAAGACTCTTGAAGCCCTGATATGTTAATAATTTCAAGATGCTTGTAGAAGTAGGGGACAGTGATAATAGGGAAAATAGGTAATATTCAAGCCAAAAGTACAGTAAGTCAAGAACTATCTCCTCCCTGCATCTGGACCTGATACCTGATGCCCAGGGCAGAGGGGAGGGCTTTGAATTTACTTTATGGCCACAACACCCCATTGGTGGTTCAAAAATAACTACACCTCCCACAAATTTTTCATATGAATTTTCCTTATACTAGAACTCATATGCGGGGTTGAAGAGTCCATAATAAGATCAGTTCTTAGCTTTCAGCCTTGCTTGACTGGCTTAAGTTGGTCTCAAATATCCTTTCAACCTGTGGAGGGTTTTTTTTATTTTTGCATTTTTTATTGTCCATAATGAGTTACATTATTTAATGGGCAAACAATGAGTTGTTATCCCCAGTTCCCCAATGCCCCTCTTTCTCATCCCTGATCAGCTGGATATTCTCCTCAGTAGGCCATCTGGATCAGTCCTTGGGGCAGGGGACCATGGATACCCTAGTATTCAGCCCGGTTCTCCTGGCCCTAGTATGTTGTTACTCAGGGGCATCATGCCTCTGGATATTCTCCCCCACCAAGGCTCTCACAATCTTTCCGCCCTCTCTTCCGCTCAGCTCTGGGAGTCATGGTGGGTGAGTATTAAGGCTGTTTTATTGTTGAGATCTTAGGAAGGTTTTGTTGTTGTTTGTTATTGTTTGGTCTTTGTACTGAGGATTTGCACCTAGGGTTTTGCACCTTCTATGAGTGTTCTCCCACAGAGCTCCATCCCTAGCAACATGTTAAGATTTTTCATTTTTCTATTCTTGCTTGTTTGTACTGGGAATTGAACTTGGGACTTTGTAGTTATACAAGGGCTCTCCATCCTCAGCACCCTGTTAAGATTTTTCAGGTTTGTTTTGTTCTGCCTGTGTTGTATAATTAAAACCTCAAGCCTTGCACTTGCTAGGTAAGCACTGTACCCCTCAGCTACCTCCCCAACGATCTGTTATTTTATTGAAACCAAGGCCACATTTTAACTTTGACTGATCATTCTAGCTTCTTAGCATTTAGAAACCAAATGAATACTAGAAAAGTGTTCCTTATTGATATGCAATCAGGAGTCACTAGAAAGACAGGTCTGCACACTGAGGAGGGACATCAGCCAAGGTTTCTGGGACTCTGGTCTCCACCTATCACCTTCTTTGGATGGACAAATCACTTCCTATTTTTGGACTGTGGTATCCTCTTCTGTGAAACACAAATGTGAGATCAATTTATCAAGAAGGAGCTTCTGAGCTGGAAGGATGGCACAACCATCAAGGTGACAGCCTGAGCTTGATTCCCCAGTACCCACGGAAGCCAGATGCACAAAGTGATGCCTGGATCTGGAGGGTTTTACAGTGGCAAGAGTCCCTGGTGTGCCCTTTTTGCTTCTCTCTCTCTCTCTCTCTCTCTCTCTCTCTCTCTCTCTCTCTCTCTCTCTCTCTCTCCAAATTAAAAAAAAAATTAAGAAGAAGCTATTTCTGAAAAAGTGGGGACTGGAACCTCCATGCACAGCATTAAGGGAAGCATGCAGAGCATGTATGATCAGAGAAAGATCTGGTGCCAGGGATCAAACCCAGGACTTTGGCCATGCTAAGGGCACACTCTACCACTGACACAATCCTGCAGCCCCTGCACTCTCCTTAGTGACACTGATTTTGATATAAATTAGAAGACTCGACATCAGCTCTGGCAGTCCACTTGGAAATAGATCACATCCTCCCTTTGCCAGGCAGAGAGGGAGGGAATAAGATAGGGAAGAACCGCCAAGGCCACTCTGCTCACAGCTGGCTTTGGGCCTTCATCCTCCACGTCTTTTTCCCCACAAGCAAAGTGAGAGGCCTGTTCAGGCTCAGGAATGACTGCTGAGAAGCCAGGACAGTGTTGAGGGTTTTTTGTGCACCACCACCACCCCCCAAGCTGAAACTGCTCACAGTTACAGACCTAATCATAAAGAGGGCCTTTTAGGAGCTTCTGCATTAATTACTATCATTGGAGAGACATTATCTATATTTACATAATAGCTTCCCAGGTTTTGCTGGTTTGGAGTCAAGCTAACAAATTTGTAGCTATTAAGCAACCCAAATTGCTCTGGTATATTTTAAATTCTGCAAATGGAAAACTTTGCCCGTTATGAGAAGTGGCTAGAACCCAGAGCAATTAACGACTGATAATGTGTTAATGACAGAGATGTGCAGAGATACAGCAGAAAATGTCTACCTGAATGTCCTAAGCGAGAAAGAACGGCTCGAGATGAGGCCATAATGGGGGTCAGGCATATTTATGATTGCCTCATTTTGCAAAATGTAAAAAAAAACAAATAAAACTCCCCTTGTGTCTTTAAAAGGGACCCCTGAAGCTTGAATCCTGATTTTCACCACTTAATTGCCCTTCTTGGCCACTAATGATGGGCTGATTATGTATAATAGTAGCAGAGTGATGGAGGGAAGGCTGCTGGGCTTGGGGATCACACACCTGGCCAAGAGTGCACCTGGTGGGGGGACTTCTCAGGTGGCCCTGCCTGGTGCACCTGTTGTGGTGAAGACCACACTTGTTTCTGAGCCCTTCTCCAGCGGCAGCCACCTTTCCTCCAGGGATTCGGTATCTGTGCTACAGCCAGATCCAGGGCTCCTAAGAAGTGTGTGTTGATCACGTTAGTAGATGGGGTCTTCCTGTTGAGGACTCCCTCCATAGAACTGGAGTCCCACACTTCCATTTAGGGGGTCTGTCTTCTTTCCCTCCACACTGTGCACTGAAGATCCACCTGTCTTGTTGCAGCTCTCAGCAGCTCACTCATTTAACTGCTGAGTGGGTCTCTCTGATGTGTCACTTTAAGGCTCCCATTCTCCTGCTGGTGGATATTTGGATTCTTTTCTGCTTGGAACTGTCATGAGCAAAGCGATGGAGCCATGTGCACACCCATCTCTGTTTAAATACATTTTCATTTCCCTTGGATAAAAATGTAGAAGTGGAGTTTTTGGTTACAAGACAGGTGAATGCTTTGTTTACTTTATTTTTCCAGATATTTTTTGAGACAAGGCTTCACTTTGTATCCCAGCTTGGCCTCAAACTTGCCGTCTTCCTGCCTCAACCTCCCAAGTGCTAGCTTTACAGACCTATGCCACCCACTCAGTCTTCCAGGCCTTGGATTTCTGTTTTGAATAACAAGTCCTCTTTCTTCCGGGTATTTTTATTTTGTGTGTGGTATGCATGTGTGTGTGAATGTTTGTATGTATGTAAGAGCATGTGCACATGTTTATGTGTGTGTGAAGACCAGAAGCCCATATTGAGTGTCTTTCTCTACCACTTCTTCACCTAATTTCTAAGAGACAAGTCTTTCATTGAACCTGGAACTCACCAGTTCAGCAAGTCCTGGGAATCCTGGCTCTGCCTTCCCAGCAATGGGATTACAAGCATGTATGACATCTGGCATTTATGTGGGTACTGGAGGTCTGAACTCAGGTGTGACAAGTGCCTTACCAACAAAACTCCTCAGTCTTCACACAGGCCTTCTGATGAGGCTCCATAGCACATGGCTTATATCTGTGGCCTGGGCTCTGAGTTCCCTCCTAGTACTAGATAGATCCATGTGGTCAGTTGCAACAGCTTCCTGGAATCAGAACCGGCAAATTGTCCTTCTCAGAGTGTCTGCAAAGATAGGAATAAGAAGCAAGTGTCCCATCCAGTATAATATGAGTTTATTCCATAAAGGTTATATGGTCTGGTCCACCAGCCTAACAAGTGTCCCCCCAGCAGGCCACCTGGGAGAATGATGATGACGCACAAAAAAGCTGGGATGATCAGTCACTCTGCCCCTGCCTTAACCACAGACCTTTGTAAGTGGGAAGTCAGTCTTGAGGCCCAGGACAAGGACCATGGAGAAGCGTAGAGACCACATCCATGGAATGGACCCCTGGAGTCTCTCTAGCCTGAAAGTGACCAGGAAAAAAAAAAACCTAAATAGCCACAAACAAAAGGCAGGGAGGCACTGTTGACTCACATCACAGAACACAGGCCAGGTTGAGCAGTCTCAACCTCACACAATGGGCTTCCTGACAGCTAGCTTGCTTCCTCATTGGCCATGTTACTAAGCAGATTCTCTTGTGGTGGTCCAGGATAATACCCTCAGACCTAGCAAAGTCTTTAATAATGTTCCAGCAAAACCCTAGGTTGGAGTCTCATGGGCCTACCCTAGATTATGCGTCTATCCTGGAGCCAAGCTGGGTCTTGAGGGTGAAATAGGCTGATTGGCTGATTCCCCTGGCTTATATGTTCATCTCTGGATCAGAAGTCTGGTGTCAGTTGGACAAAGAACTCTGGTAGAGGGGGAGATGTCACCAATCCAGTGAAGAAGCCAAAGGTGCTGACATCAACTACATGGCTTTCTCAATGCACGGCACCTGATAGTATGTCAAAACATGTTAGCTATCGAGGGTCAAAGCTATCATGATTAGTAAGACCTTGTAAAAAACAAACACCCAGTGCATGAAGTCTACATCCAAGTAGGTCTTTTGTCCAGTAATGTGCAAACTCTGGCTATATTCAGTGAAGTACTTTACAAGATTCTACTGAACATGATTTGAAATACACAAAAGCCTCTCAAGATTTCTTAGTAAAACACAAAAGAGACATAGGTTATTGGGGAAATGCTTGCACTGCCTGCTGTAGTGAAAACTGGGTGAAGAATATAGAGAAAAATGGAGAGCATAAAATGCATTTTCTTACCAGCATCACCATTGGCAAAGGCATAGAAAGCCTCAAACACTTGAGAAAGCCAGAACAGAGCAAATCACGCTGCGTGGGAGTTTTTCTATACAACTGGTTGAGAGTACAGTTTTTTTCTTCTTTTTTATAAAAACATGTCATAGCTAATGGTATTTGCTAGATGTTGTTTCAATAAGGAAATACACAAAAGACCACTTTCACTTCATTAAGTGAAAGATAGACCAGGGAATACTTATTCTCAATAGTATATTGCTTTTTTAATAAGAATATTCTTAGGGAAAAAATGTTCAAGTATCACTTGTGATGAAGCAGAACAGAGAACTCAGAACTTGGCATGAGTGGGGGAGGGTATGCATGTATATACTCCACTCCTGTGTGTGTGTGCATGCATGAGTATACTGTGCATTGTGTATATGTGTGCATGTGTATCTATGTGAAGTAAAGCCAGCACCACACATCGGTGGACAGAAGACAGATTGCTTAAATGGTATGAGGAACCCTAACTCATCAAGACAGGATTCCTACACAGCCACCTTACAGAGAAGGGGCCTCCAGTGAATTCGAGGGCAAAGTAAGAGGAAACTACAGGAGAAGGCTGATAGAAGACCACGACAAGGTCTTTGTGCTCCACAATAGAAGAAATTCTCAAAAAAAGTCGAAGCATCAAGTGTAAGGCAAGAAGACAAGTCAGTCAGTGTGACTACATCACAGTGACAGCTTTTAGAAGAATGCAACACAACATTAAGAAGAGGAGCCTAGGAGACAGGGATACTGTGTACAATGACAAGGTTCTAATGCCCAGCACTTTCCACTGGAACTGGAATGTGAGCCCCTTACATGATTCACATGTCCTGGGAGCTCCCTCACAAAGCCACATATCAGACAGCAGTGTTCTTCATCTCCCATCATGCCTGTTTCAAGGAAGTACTATGGTAACGAAGGTCATCATGCTGGCATTCCATCTCCAGAACCCACCCCTCCTGCTTGTGTGAGCCACTTACATGATTCCATTAGAGCTTTGTCCTGTGACCAAATGTTCTCATGGCTCTGCACTCAGCCTCTGGCCACCAGTATTCACTCTCTGCCCCTGTGAGCTTGACCTTTTTAGATTTCTCATTTGAGTGAGATTATGCAGTGTTTGACTTATGTAACTTATTATAATGCCCTCCTGTCTTACGGCAAATGGAAGGATTTCCTTCTTTTTAAGGCCAAATAATATTCCACTGTATACATATACACACACCACATTTTCTTTATTAGCTTATTCATTCATGATGGAAACATGGCTTGTTTCATATTTTGGCTGTAGTGAATTTTGTTTCAGTGAACTTGGGAGGACAAACCTCTCTGACGTACTGATTTCATTTCCTCTGCATAAATACCCAAACGTGATACTGCTGACTCAAAAGGTTCAATTGGTTCTAGGAATCTCCGTGCAGTTTTCTGTAGTGTCTGTAAGAATGCACTTTTACCAACATTGTGCAAATGTTCCTTTTCTCCAAGGGTTTTTTCTCTTTTTTTTTTTGACCACTGAATTACTTTATTCCAGAAATATTTTAATATCATCATGGCACAGTTATGAATTCACATTCAACCCACTAAATATATTCAAAGTATTAATAAATTATTCTACATCTTTATTTGTTTCTTTTATATAACACTAGTCATGTTCATGTTTGCACTGCCAGTGAAAAAGCACGTGAGTAAATCTATGAATTAAACTATCAGGGCTTCGTGGTTTTTGGATCTGATATTTAGTAAAAGGAAGTTCTTTAAATGCTACAATTACTGAGTCCTAGAAAGAATCATTAAACAATTTAAGACAAGAGTCTGAACCTCTTGTATAACTTTAATTTGAAAGGAATTCTTCATCAAGGATCATGCGTGCTTCCTCAGTGAACACTGAGGCCACTCCAGTCACACAAGGAAATAAGGACAACACCAGTGCCAGTCTGAGGGTGGCTTCCTCAGTAGGGAAAACAGGAGGCTCTTGGGTAAACTCTATCACCTTCAAATCCCAAACCCTGACAAGAGGAAAGAATTCCGGTGCAGGACTCAGTAGGGCAGGTGTAGAATACTGTAGTTACACAGTGTCTGCTCCAATTTGTTTAGTTTTGATTTCCAGTTTTCTTTTAAGGTAAGTGTTAAAAGATTTTTTTAATCCAACTGATATAGAATTGATCACAATAGTAGTGCACAGAGGCTAAGTTCCGCTTCCCCACACACACACACACACACACACACACACACACACACTGTTATTTTTGGTATGGGCTGAAGATTAGCATTTCACAAAGAAATAACTTATATTAAAATAGATATGTATTCTAAGGACCAAAGAAGGCACAGAATGAATTAAATTAAAATAAAACATTACCTTGTGTTAACTATACAGATTTAATCATAATATACAGTTTTAGATATGGATTTAAAGTTCATTGAAAAGTAACATTATATTTTCTACCATTTGTGCTAAATGACAAATATTTGTGTAACAGACTGCAAGAGTCCACATTGAGTCCAATTAACAACAATCTTGTTACAAAGACCATTATATATATATACAGTGGCTAGGTAGCTCATGGTATGGAATTAGGTCTCAAAAAAGTGAAAATTTCTAGTGCTACTTATATTTGCAAAGCTACTTACACAATTTAAGAATATGTTAATTGTGGAAAAAGCAAACAGTGATGCTTTGATACGAATCTTAATTAGCTTAACAAGTAGAGAACACATTCAACATAAAAAAGAAGCCATCCATATATCATATTTGGTTTCCTTATAAATGGACCATTAGTGTCAGGCACCAAAAGTTTCAAGTTTTTATTTTTTTTAACCTATCATGATATACCCTTAACTTTTTTAATTCAGCTCTGTTAGTATCATTAAGTTCTATTAAACATTTTGTACAGTTCATCAAAAATTCTATTCTGGGCAACTAAGTTAGAGACTGTCCTCTTGGTACGCTTCATTAAATATTTTGTCGGATTTCTCACAACAGTCAAACTACTACAACTCTCTTACTACTTCAAAAGTATCTGAATTTCTATTCTAACCATGAACCTCATTATATATATATATATACATGTTTACCAAAATGAGACAAAATTATGTCTGAAACTGAATGAGCAACTAATAAAAATTAATCTTGTTACTGCATAATAATTTCAAACTTCTCCCTTTCATTCTGGATTCCATTGTTTTATAGAATATAATTCTTTCATGTGTGTGTGCAATGTTTACAGGACGTCTATGAATATCTATGTCGACATTCCAACTGGACCCTACAATGCTCAACCTGGGTCTGCTGGGAAGTTTGCCCTACCCATGGAGTTCTTACTAAAGGAGAGGGCACAGGAGTGAACACGTTCAGTTGTTTAATGAGAGAGTTAGTATAAAATACATGGAAGGGAAATTCCAACTTCAATTCACACCCCTGGACATAAATGTCAGATTATAATGGAATGACAGAATTTATTTGTTTATTTGTTTGTTTATTGTTTTTTCAAGGTAGGGTCTCACCGTAGCCCAGGCTGACCTGAAATGCACTATGTAATCTTAGGCTGGCCTCAAACTCACAGTGGTCCTCCTACCTTGGCCTCCCAAGTGCTAGGATTAAAGGAGTGTGCCACCACACCCAGCAGAAAGATAGAATTTATAACACAACCACATGAATGAATCTCATTCCGTTATTGGGCAACAAAACCTTAAATAAATGGCTGGACAGTTAAAATAACTATGTTATACAAGTTGAGAACAATGATTGGTTTGTATAAAACATGAGTAAATGCACGCATTTTTAATCTTTATTAAGCTTAAAGTGAGTGAAAACTACTCATCATCAAGTCATGATAAAAAGTGAGACATCAGGAGCCAAGGTAGTATATAAAGTTAAGTAAGGCACCAGTATTTACAACCTCAGTGATTGGCACTTATTCTGAAAAGGCTTTAACAACAAATAAGAAACAGTATTGTTTTTCCTGCTCTATAAAGTACTGAGCAGTTCCTAACATAGCTGTACGGGATTTGTGCTTTGCTTTTCAGCCCAGGGAACATGGGCTGCGTCCTGTGGTTGACACCGCAATTTCCTTTGCTCTGGTGTTTGTGAGTGTACCCAGTGGGTAACGGGAAAACAGATGTGTGGACACAATGCCAGAGGTGCTCAAAATGACACAGCACTGTCTCAAAGTCTCTAGGATTTGTAGCACTCAACACACTGACTGTAAAATAGCAATAGCTTTCCAAAATTTATAAGTTAATTATGTGACTGTTGGTCCAACAGAGGTACTGAAATACATCAAGTTTATGATTTCTGCTCAAGTATAAAAAATAAATTACATAAGAATGTGTGTACATGTGTCCACATTCCTAAAGTCCTTCTTCCAAAGCCAGTTTACAGGTATGTTGCTCAGTGTCAGCTGATACCACTTAACCGTCTCTTTGCTCAAATTGAAATCTTTCAAAGGCAGGGTGATTCCAGCCAAGAAATTCTCCTGTAGAAGTACTCAGCTGTGCTCAGTATACTAGCTGAAGTTCTCTCTGCCTCAAGGTTGCTTCGCTATATCCACTGTACACAAGCATCTCTTTGAATGTTGGGTTCCTAGGTTTTTGTGAAATTTTGGTTTTATGGTTAGAAGTTTTGTGGTATCTGGAAGCAGGTATGTTTTACATATGGATTTGGGTCAGCCTCATCTTCTGTAACAAGATCTTTGATGTACATCACCATGATGAAGAGCATGTGAAGACATGGAGGACCTCACTGTTCCTCCTACGGGGCCTGGAGTGGGGCTGAAGAGGCCGGTCTCCGCAGACCTAGCTATTCCTTCAGCTTTCTCATCACGTAGACAAGATCACACTCTGCGACATCCATCGAAGCGCTCATCAAACTCTGTAAGTAACTTTAATTCAGCTGTCCTTTTTTGCCTGCTACATCTTTTCTGTGCGTTCTTCCTAGGACCATCCTATTAGGAAAGCCAGATAACTTCCAAAGTGAGAAAGTAATGTTAAGCTTCTTGTGAAGCTCTTGAAATTCATCAAACATCTGGAATACAAAGGACGGCTCAAGTCGTCCTTCTCTTAAGAGTTGGACTACATAAATATAATGCTTATCTGGGTTGTATTTCTTATAATATGTGAAAAGAGATTTCTTCGATTCGACCATCTTGTCTAAAGGAATATGTTTTGGGTAAAAATGAAAGGATGGACTCATCGTTAGAAGGAAGACCAGAAAAACGCAGCTGAGCCAGGTTGTGAATGAAGGAGTTAAACTTGGTGGCGATGCTTCCCAGGGTTGACTCAATCAGCCTCATGAAGAAATATAGCCTCAGTATCTGTAGCTTGGGGTTGAAGTGCATATCTGACATATTTCAAATCTTCAATACTTGTCAGTTCTGGTGACCCTGAAGGAATCATACTCACTCAACAGCATCCCATATCTTTTTTGGTTTTTTGAGGTAGGGTCTCACTGTAGCCCAGGATGATCTGGAATTTACTATGTAGTCTCAGGCTGGCCTTGAATTCACAGCAATCCTCCTACCTCTGTCTCCTGAGTGCTGGGATTAAAGGTGTGTGCAACACCCCCCCCCAGATTTTTTTCCACATTTTTACCAAACTGTTCTTTGATGTTTTGAGGTCAATGCAACTCAGCATGTGAAATGGTACTTTCTTGTGATTGGCTTTGTTGGATTATCCATGATGTTGGATGCCTTTGTTATATCTGTTGGCCATTTGTATGTGTTTGTGAGTAATGTGTATTTAGGTCCTTTGTCCATTTCATAATCAGTTTGGCCTTTTGTATTGAGTTATGTGGGTTCATAATATGTTTTTAATAGTACATCATAGCAAACTCATAGTTTGCAAATATTTTCATCTCATAGGCTGGCTTTCCATTGTTTTATAAATAATATTTTATTGATTTATTTGTGAGCAGAGAGGGGGGAAAGAGATGGAGAGAGAGATAACATGGGAGTTCCAGGGCCTCTTACTACTGCAAACAAATTCCAGACACGTGTGCTACTTTGTGCATCCAGCTTTACGTGGGTACTGGGGAATCGAACCTGGTCCAGCAGGCTTTGCAAGAAAGTGCCTTTAACCCCTGAGCCACCTCCCTGGCCCTGACTTTCACTCTGTTGATTCGTTCACTATGCAGAAATTTATGAGTTTGATACAGATTTGTTTTTGTGCTGGGGATTGAACCTTGTGTCTCGAACATGCTGGGCTGCATCCCCAGCCCAGCCTCCTTTTACTGTGTGTTTAGAGACAAGGTCTCACTAACTTGCCCAGGTTGACCTTGACTTCATTCTGCAGCTCAGGCGGGCCTTGAACTTGCCATTCTCCTGTCTCAGTCTCCCAAGAGGATGAGATGACAGGCCTGCCCTGGTTTGATACAGTCTTTTTCTTTTTGCTTTTGTTGTCTATGCTTTTGGTGTGATAGACAGAAAAAAAAAATGATTGTCAAGGCCAATGTTAAGAGCTTTTCCCTGAATGCTTTCTTCTAGAAGCACTGTGGTTTCAGGTCTAACATTTAAGTTTTCAATCCCTTTTGAGTTTGTTTAGTTTGTTTTTATGAGAAAATGATCCATTTTCATTCTACCTGAATATCTAGTTTTCTCAGCACCACTTGTTGAAGAGAACACTCTGCATCTCTGACTCTCTAATCTGTTCCATTGGTCTACGGGTTTCTTTTAATGTCAGTGCCATATTGTTTTAATTACTATAACTTTATAAATTTTGATATATGGTTCTTCCAGTTTTGTTTTTCCTGCTCAAAATTGTTTTGGCTATCAATAGTATTTGGTGTTTTTATGTTGTTATGGGAATATGCATGTTCATATATGTGTGGTCATGTGTGTGCTGGTGTGTGTGTGGAGGCCAGAGGTAGATGTTGGTTGGTTCCCTCTATCACTCCTGTGCTTTTAGATAGGGTCTCTTGCTGAACCTAAAGCTCAATGATTTGACTATACTAACTTGGCAGTGAGCCCACCTCACAAGTAAATAAATGAAATATTTTTAAAATAAAAAAATTAAGTCTTTCAATACATATACACAGAATATCTTTCAATTTATCTGTGACCTTTAAATGTCCTTCACCTGTGGTTTATATTTTTCATTGTACAAGTTTTGTACCTCCTTAGCTAAATTTATTCCTAAAAAATTTTATTCTCTTGTTACAACTATAAATTGAATTATATTCCTAATTGTCTTCTTGGATAGTTTATTGTTTGTGTGAAGAAACACTACACGTTTGTCTGTCCATGATGCATCCTGCAACTTTATTGAATTTATTAGTCATGGCAGTTTTTATTGAGTCATTAGAGTTTTGTATGTAGATGATCGTGTTATCTTAAAGAAAATGATTTTACTTCTTCCTTTCTAATACGGGTGACTTTCATTTCCTTATCTAGTTTTGCTGGTTGGGATTTCTAGCTCTATGTTGAGTGGCAAGCATTCTTGCTCTTTCCAGATCTTACAGGAGAAATTCTTGATTTTTCTTCATTCCTTATGCTTTTAGCTATGAACTTCTCATACATGGCTTTTATTATATTCAGGTAAATGCCTTCTATAGCTATTTTATAAGAGTATTTATCATGATAAAATGCTAAATTTGTCAAATACTTTTTTCAAATCTATTGAGATAAGCATGCGTTTTTATCTTTCTTTGTATTGGTGTGACATAGCATGTTGATTTTGTGCATTTTGTACCATCTTTACATCCCTGAGGAAAAGTCTTTGTGGTCACAGTTTGATGTGCTGTTGAGTTCAGTGTGCAAACACTTTACTGGAAGTTTCTGCCTCTATGTCATGGGCAATATTGGCCTCTAAGTCTCTTTCCTGTGGCATTCTCTGACCTTGACTTCAGGGTCATGCTGCCCTGATAATTGAGTTTGCAAAGTCCTATTGCTTTTTCTAGGTTCTTGGAAGCATTTAAGAAGGACTGATTTTAATTTCTGAATGTTGGGTAAAATTAACCCAAGAGGCCATCTGTTTCACTGCAAAACGATGGTGTATTTTGCAAGAGCACATACTGTAAAAACACATTAAATAAATATACTAGATGAGTTGCCTGGAGGACTGGAGAAATGAGAATGTCCTATGTGAATAAAAAAGAACCCTGTGTGTGTGTGTGTGTGCATGTGTGTGTAGCATGTTGTATGTGGTGTGTGTAGCATGTTGTGTGTGGTGTGTGTGCATGTGGGTGTGGCATGTTGTGTGTGCTGCATGTTGTGTGTGGTGGGTGGGTGTGTAGCATGTTGTGTGGTGTGTGTGTGTGTGCATGTGTGTGTGGCATGTTGCATGTGTATGTGTGGTATATGCACATGCATGTATCCCATGCACACTCATGCAGAGGCTAGCAAAGATGTCAGTCAGGTCCTCTATCACTCCTCCACCTATGTCCCTGAAACAGAGTCTCTCATTGAACCTGGAGCTCCCCATTATTCCGTTAGACTGGCTGGCCAGTGAGCCTTAATAATCCTCCTGCTTCCGCCCCCTCAGCACGTGGGTTACAGGCATGTGTAGCCACGCCCAGCTTTTCACATGTGTGTTGGGGATCAAAGTCAAGGTCTCATGGTTGTACAGGAAGCACTCTCCCCGGGAGCCATCTCCCCAGCCCCAGAAACTTTCTAAGTAACAACCCTTAAGAACATCAGTGATTGTAGTGTGTTCAGAACTGAGAAGGGAACTTCACCCTACCTGGACCCAAGGGAGAAGAGTGAGGAGAGCTTGGTAGAGTAAGACGCAGACCACTGACGGATACTGCAGGGCAGCCACACTCACCTTAGTGCTGCATGGCAAAGACCATAGTCTAAGATATGCTCAGCTCAAAGAAGCTACACTTTCTCAAACACAAGATGACAAGTGTTTCACATTTGCTGATGCGTTCTGCAGTGACAAGTAGCTCTGAAGAATAAAGCATAACCCACCAGACAACTTCAAAAGAATCAACATATCAATCTGTTCCATAAAGATTCCACTCACTACCAACAAGGAAGTAATTGCTTTTCTAGAACATACCTGCTATAGAGAAAGCATTTGGGGAATGTTTTTCATTATTATATCATCTCTCACCCCCCCCCAAAAAAAAGATAAAAACACACTTAAATGAATCTTTAAAGTCTTCATAGCTTCATGCCTGAAATCTTAGAGATAAACCTTTCTAACCACTTCTAAAATCTTTGAAGTAAAAAGCTGTTGTGGGCTTTCAAACCACTTGTTAAATATTTCAGAATGAAGTCCAGCATGGTGTTGCATGCCCGTGATACCACCTAGTACTTGGGAGGTGGAGAGGGAAGGATCAGGAATTCAAGGCCAACCTAGACTACATGAGACATTTCCTCAAAAAACCAATATCAAGGCCTGGAGGTACAGTTCAGTGGTAGAGCATGCCTGGGATGCATGAGAAGCTCCAGGTTCAACTCCTAACAAATAAACAACTCTGTGTGTGTGTGTGTGTGTGTGTGTGTGTGTGTGTGTGTGTGTACAGAAGGAAACACCTTCCAAGGACGGCATCAAGCTCAGAAAACCTAGACATCTGGTAGCTAGAAATCACTGCAAAACTAGCAGCTGGAAATGGGAAATAAGCATTAGCTTCTTCCACACAGAGCCAAAAACCTTAGTGTGTAGTATTTTTCAGGTAGGATAGCCTTTCAACCTGTGCATTCAAACCTACTAAAGCTGGGTGGTGTGGCACATGCCTGTAATCCTAGCACTCAGGGGGCAGAGGTAGAGGACCGCCAAGAGTTCAAGGCCACCCTGAGACTACATAGTGAATTCCAGGTCAGCCTGGGCTAGAGTGAGACCTACCTCAGAAAACAAACAAATGAACAACAACAAAAAAAAAAAAAACACTGAGTCTGAGCCTTAGGGTCCTTAAACTTTAGTATCAAAAGTGTTAAAGAGTATAAAATTTAATGAAACATTCAATCATTTAATTTGATTAGAAATATTATTGATATCATAGTAGAAACCATTCTAATGAGAAAAGGGCTTGATACTACAAATACATTTAAAATTAAAATACATTTTGAAACATGTGTTGTGTCCTTGTGACTATTTTAATGTATCTAATCAGATTTAATTAGCATTATTAAATTTTCCAAGATTTCTCTTCCTAACAACATATTAAAATTTCAGTTGATTTAAAAAAAAACTGTAAAATAGTAAGATTTTTAAAAGTTGTACTGTAGGATATTGGATGATTTTTTAAATAAATTTATTTTATTGTTAATAAGTACAAACACTGTATGAACAAGTCTTGTGTTGGTACTTCTATTTCCCTCCTCCCTGCCCCCAATGCATTGAGGACCCTCCTCAGTGGGATTTCTGGAATGCTCCAATGAGATGGAGGGCTATGAATTGTGCACACAGTAGCCAGGTTTTTTTTTTGAGGGGGCAATGCCACCATGGCTCTTACAATCTTTCTGCCCCCCTCTTCCTCAAAATTCCCTGACCCACGGTGGGTGAGTTTTAGGTCTACTTTACTGTTGAGCTCTTAAGAATCTCGGTGTTTCTGCTCTGGGTTACTTTGAGTAGCCTCGGTGTCTATCTCCATTACCTTGTGTAAATTATCTGATTTGCTGTGGAGGTAGTTCTCTTGTTCATCTCACCACTTCCTCTATGGTTTCTTTTGGGCCCTAGGTGATGAGTTAGAGATGGTTCATCTCCTATCTGGGAATCAGCCATCATCTCAGGTCTTGTTGGTGGAATTGAGTTGTCCATGGTTCATCCATGGTTGGACTTGTCCATGTCCAAGGTCCACTGCCTTCTGAAAAATACAAACAAAATCTCCAATGGAGAGTGAGGTCAGTATAGGTTAAAAGGGACAAACATTGTTAATTTGGTGAGATTTTAATGGGTGTAGCTTCTCTGTAGGCCCATGGTTAGTGGGGGCTTCCCCTTGGTCTCCATAAGTATTTGCAATATTAATCAGGGTTTTCTAGAGGAACAAAACCAGCAGAATGATTTGCAGTAAAAAAAAAAAGGGGGGGGTGGAAATTTATTGAATTAGCTCACAGGAGTCCCACAATTGCAGTCTGCAAGCCCAAATCAAGGAACCAGTAGCAGCTCAGTCCAAGTGGCTGGATGCCTTGGCAGTCCCAATCCAGCACTGATGGTCTAAAGGCTTCCTGGGGAGACACTGGTCTTTGCTTCCATCTAGGCTGGAAGACTGAGGAAGCTTCATTCCAATGCACTCCAAGAGATACACACAAGCACCAGCAGCCAGGCAGGCAGGGAGACAGAGGGAGAGAGAGTTTTTTTTCCCCTTTATATAGCCTTAGTGTGGGGTCTTGCAACTCTATCCCAGATTTGTTGGCTTCCTGAGTCTCTGGACTTTCCTTCCTTCACTGCCCTCCCAGGAAGGGATGCTCATTTTTAGCTTCTCTGAGCTTCCTTACATCCTGCCCCCTACTGAGAGGGCTGCCTTTCTGTGAACATCCCCAGAGACCCACCCAAGATTACTAAAAAGGTCAAGTTGACCACAAAACTTAACCATCACATTTGCCTTTGATCCCAGTTCCAGCTAAGGGTTCCTTGCCATTGAGCAGATCTCTTAGCCAATCAGAGAGCTGTTGATCACCCTGCCTAGGTTAAGTTCCACTATTGCACAGGTGAGTACTTCCTGCCCTGCTGGTCTCTGTCTTATTGCAGTGACCTCTGCATCCTTACAGCATCAGTCACTGTAGTACAGCAGTGTCCCCTGGCTTTTCCAAACATTTCCCCTGGCAGCTCCTGTAGTACCTTCCAGCACTATACGGGCTAACCATCTGGGAGCTGGCTTCCTTTCCAGATCCAGCAGGGTCTCTTGGTGTTGTGTGACAGCACCCTGTGGTATCTTCAACAATGGGGTCTTATCTTTTGCCTGGGGCAGGTAATCAAGAGCTTTGAATTAAGCCTGTCTTATTTTAGGGACCTTGTAGGGACTTAGGGCAATAGGCACTGGGAGCCGGACTTTTGGGCCCCCAAGGAGAGATGCACTATGCGAGCAATTGACAGAGAGACTACTAAAACTAGAATCTAGCTAATTCAGAAATGTGTATCTCAGTCAACCTATTCTGATCTCACTCTCCGATGAAGATTCTGTTTGTATCTTTCAGAATTCAAGGAGAGAGCTGTGGCTCACCCAACCCTACCAAGGAACCGCAGGCCAATAGCTGACATCCTGGCAAGAGATGAGCCACCCCAGACATACCGTGGAGGATCCCTATGGAACCCCGCAAAGAACGATGAGATGAGCAAGTGACCCATAGCCACAACCAATCAGTCAACACAGGATAAGCCAGACAGACACCAACGATTTTCAACATAACCTAAAGCAGAAGTACAGAGACCCCCTAAGACCTCAACAATAAAGCAGCCTTAATACTCACCCACCATGACTCAGGGAAATGATTGGAAGAGGAGGAGGAAATATTATAAGAGCTATGGTGGGGAAGAACTCCCAGAGAGATCACCCCTGCCTCAGTAACATCATACTAAGGTGGATGGAACCTGGCTGACGCCTAGGCTATCCATGGTCCCCAGGCCCAAGGACTGATCCAGATGGCCCACGGAGGAGGATATCCAGCTGATTGGGGATGAGGAAGAGGGGCATTGGGGATCTGGGGATAACAACTCATTGTTTGCCCATTAAATATTGTAACTCATTATGGACAATAAAAAAATGTTTAAAAAAAAAAAAAAGCTCAGTGTGAGAAGTAACCAATTTCTGGAACAGGGAGTTATAAACCAGAGCCTCTTGTTTTGGGTTTAGGCTTCCTCCCACCCTCTTCAGGGGCCTTCTTAATGGATGATGCCCCCAAATTCCTCAAGAGCGTATGGATTCATTATGAATTTAGTTTTCTGTGTATCTCCCACCCCTCCCCCACCCTCCCATTTCCCCTTCCCTAATCCCTTCCATCTCCGTTGTCAGTCACAATTCTCAGGTCAGGTTTGCTTAGTGTTCAAGTTTAGCCTGATTAGGAACCAAAGATGAGAGAGAATATATGGTGTTTGTCGCTTTCTGTTCTTGTGTGAGTTCACTGAGTATTGTCTGTTCCAAGTCCATCTTCCTGAAAATTTCATTACTTTATTTTTTTCTTTACTGCTGAGTAGAATTCCATGATGTACATGTACCACAACTTTGGTATCTACTCGTCCAGGGATAGGCATTTGGATTGATTCTAATTCTTAGCTATTGTGAATTGAACAGCTATAAACGTGGTTGAGCAGATGTCTCTGTATTACATGAGGAGCCTTGAGGGTAGATGCCCAGAAGAGTGATAGCTGGATCCCTTGGTAGCTCTATTTGCATCTTTTTCAGGAGCCTCCACACTGATTTCCATGGTGGTTGTACAAGTTTGCATTCCCACCAGCAGTGAATGAGGGTTGCTTTTTCCCCACATTCTTGCCAGCATCTATTGTTGGGAGATTTTGTTTTAATAATTGCCATTCTGACTGGAGCAAGATGGAATCTCATTGTTGTTTTGATTTGCATTTCCCTGATGAAATTAAAGACGTTGAACATTTTCTTAAATGGGAATTGGTTATTTGTATTTCCTCCTCTGTGAATTCCCTGTTGAGTTCACTGCCCCAGTGTCCTTGTGACTTTATCTGTTTAGATTTCTGTTTCTGTCTACCTTACATTGAATGTGATGTATTTATGCAGTAAGCTTTTTTACTAATGGGTATGGTACAATCAGATATTGTATGTTTTCTACTGTTATTATAACAAGTTACCTTTGTGGCTTAAAATGACACAATGTTGTAACTTAATGATTTTGAAGGTCAGAAACCCAAAAGAGTCTCACCAGGCTAAAATTTGGGGGTGAGCAGGGCTGGGCTCTTTCTGGAAGCCCCGGGGGTGATTACTTCCTTGCCTTGAGTTTCTCAAATAATTTCCCAGAAGTTCCCTGAAGACAAAGATCTTGGTCATTTAATCACACTGTGCTTACAGTTTCCCAAGTTCTTAGGACATGAACAAAACCAGACAGCATCTATTCTACAAAGGCTTGCTTCCCATCTGATACAGTGAAGGGCTTCGCAGGTCCAGCCTTTCCTGATGAAGATATTTCCTTTCATGCAGCAACAGCGCTCTCTCCTGGAGCATGTGGGTTTTGCTACCAATTTTTATTAAGTAAAAAATCAAACCAGGGGATGTCTTTGGCATCTAAGCTAGGTAGGGGGCTTGTAAACTCTCCTACGTATAGGAATATTCTAGAATGGTGCTTTAAAACAACAATGGTTGTGCCTAATGGTCTCTTCTAAGGTTTAGAATTATCTGGATCTCATATCTCTAGTTAAAGCCCTCTCAGGAAACCTCCACCACATCCCTGCCTGATCCAGATAGTTGGATATATATGACTGTCCCCTCAAGACCTCCCACCCCAGCCTGATGGAGACACTCCACTATGTGGTGATGAGATCTGGGGACAATCTAATAGAAAAGGAGAATATGTTCAGGCCCAAGGTGAAGGCAGGAAGACCAAGAGTTCAAGATCATCCTCAGCTATATGGTAAGTTTGAGGCCAGCCTGGACAACACAAGACCCCTTCTTAAAATAATATGAGGCTGGGCATGGTGGAGCACACCTTTAATCCCAGCATTAGTAGAAGGATTGCTGTCAGTTCAAGGGCAGCCTGGGATTACAGAGTGACTTTCAGACCAGCCAGGGCTAGAGTGAGATCCTTCCTTGAAAAACAACAACAATAATAATGTAATAATAATGTGGTGCCCTCACCTTGCCAGCCACTGTGCCCTATGCATGAGCCTCACACCAGCCCAGAAGAAAGCAAACAAGCTAGCTGAGCATGGGAGATCACACAGCTGACCCAAGCCACCTGCACAGCAGCAGTCCCAGGCTTGAAACCTGTGTCCCTGACTCCAGGGTCCGTCGATGTTCCCCAGCCCCAGCTCCTTCTCGCTGTGGGATACACATGACCTAAGAACCCACAGAGAAAGTCTCTTCTTCCAGCATCTTGAGAACAGGCAGCTCTTTATTTTCTTGGTGTGTATGTAGTATATGTGGGGTGTGGTATATGCATGTGTGTACATGTGTGTGCAGATGCACACACCTGATGCACACATGTACAGAAGCCAGAGGAGATGTCAACTGTCTTTATTGCTCTCCATCTCATTGTCTTGATTCAAGGCCTCTCTCTCTGACCCTAGCTCTCATTGCTCTCATTGTGAGGCTAGAATGGCTGATCAGTGAATCTCAGCGGTCCTCCTATCTCCACATGGCTCCCTCGGAATTAGGGTGGCTGCCATGTGCAGCCGCACTAGGCTTTTTAAGTGGGTATTGGGGAGTAAGCTCAGGCACACATGTTTGCACAAATGCTCTTACCCACTGGGCCATCTCCCCAGCCCCGGGGTTTTCCAGTGCCTGCACCCTGAGAAGAACTAGTCCCACTCGGAAAATTTGTCCCACACTTAATGATGTAAAAGCATAAATGCACTCCTACTGGTCGTCCCAAAGCAAGAGTCTCCTGGGAGCTCCTCCCCCACAGACCATCAGTATGAGCTGGACTCTGAGCCCCTAGCTGGAAGTTCCAGGGCTCTGGGGCCAACTGGCCGGCACCGTGGGGAGCCAAGTTAATACCAGAATTAGTGGAGGCAGGAGAGAGCCAGCCCTGAGCTCAGCCTCTGGGTCCAGAGGGTTTGAGCAGGAGTATCTGTCAGAGCAGTAGACGCATGGCCCCTCCGGGGGACAGTTTAGTGAGGGCTTCCAAGCCCCACACGACACGATCACATGTTGATCCTCAAGACTCCTCGGCATCAATCACCAGTTCACCAGGCAAACAACAGCAAAGGGGAGAGGGCTGGTCGTATGATTCAATGTGGAGTGAGTTCTGCTTTCTACTCAGCTAAGCAGGTCACCTCAGGTCTAGGATGGTCAGGGCCATCCCAAGCCAACTCTGGGGGGGGGGGCATTGGCAAAGTGCAACTCAGCCCCATGGTCCAGTTTGGAAAAGGAGTGACATACCCAGACTGCAGGGAATTCTGGGACAGGACAGAGGCGGGGGTAAGGAACCAGGATGACAAGTGAAGAGAGGGAGAGGGGGCAGCAGCTGTGTTGGGTTTTGAAGGCTAAATAGAAGTTTCTCTGGCAGAGCAGAGGAGCATTTCTGTGGCTGCAGGGTGGGGAGCTGGGACAGACCAGATCATGAAGGGCTCTGGGAAGGAACATGTTTGTCCAGGCCAGTGGCCTCCACTGTCTAACGGGATGGGCAGTGGTCCCCAGCTCAGTACAGCCAGAGCAGGCATCACACTTGTGTCCCTCAGAACACACAGACCATAGCTTCCCCCTCCTCATCCTCCAGCTTGCAAAGCACCAGTGAGAATGGTCGAATTACTAACAGGGGGTGACTTCAAAACCTCTCTTTTATGGGGCCCTAGTGCATACATCTCAAGCTCACAAATCTGTGATTTTTACATTAGTTTCACATTACTAAAAATATATAATTTTCCCAGCACCTCAGAAGTCTCTCTTCCTGGTAAATATACAGCCTGACACAGATGCAACTACTATTCTGACTTCTGAGAAAAAAAATTAACTTTTATTTATTTATTATTTATTTGCAAGCAAAGAGAGAAAAGAGACAGAATGGCCATGCTGGAGCCTCCAAGCACTGCAAATGGACTCCAGATGAATATGCCACTTTGTGCATATGATTTTACGTGGGTACTGGGAAATCAAACTCTGGCCGTTAGGCTCTGCAGGCAAATGGCTTAACTGCTGAGCCATCTCTGCATGAGATGAGTCCCACCCGCTGCAAATTTTTTTGAGACAGAGTCTTACTCTGTAGCTCAGGCTGGCCTAGAAGTCAAAACTTCTGCCTCTGCCTCAGAGTCCTGTGACGACAGGCATGTGCCACCACTTGACCTGTTCTGTGTGTGTGTGTGTGTGTGTGTGTGTGTGTGTGTGTGTGTGTGTGTGTGTGTGTGTGTGTGGTGGGCATGTGTGTCTGCATGCTTGTATCTGTTCTCCTTCCATTTTGGAAAAGTCTAAAGCTAAAAGCTTCATTTCATCCTGAGGGACCACTCTGTGTCTCCTTGCATGCATCAGTCAGAAATGACAGCCATTCCACTGTACCCCTGTGCTGGAGGAAAACCTGCAGCAGCTGGGACAAAGCACCTGACAGAAGCAGTTTATGGAAGGAAAGGGTTTATTTCAGCTTATAATTTTGAGGGGAGGGATGCTGTCGCAGATCCGATAGCTGGGGTGTCACTTTTTGTCACAGCAGCTCAAAGGAGGTAGTCTAACTACTGGGCTGGGAGCTAGGCTACCTTACCCCAAAGCCTGTCCCCAGTGACATACCTCCTCCAGCAAGACTTCACCTCCCAAAGGCCCCACAACCTTCCCAAATTACCACCAGCTGAGGACCAAATATTCAAAACACATGAGGCTGTGTTGGCTAGGACAAAACACCTGAACAAAAGCAGCTGATGGGAGGAAAGGTTTTATTTTGGTTTGGGGTTTCCTGATGATTGGGGAAAACATGGTAGAGCCGAGGCTGGACATCACCTTCTTTCCACAGCAGGTGGAAAATAGCAGCAGGAGAGTGAACCAAGCTCTGGCCAGGGGGAGCTGGCTGTAACACTCCTAAGCCTGCCCCAGGAACACCCAAATTGCCACCAGCTGGGGACCAAGCACTGCATTTAAAACACATGGCTTTATGGGGGACATCTGATTCAAACCATGGTGGTGCATGCCTTTAATTCCAGCACTCAGGAGGCTGAGGAAAGAGGAACTCAGTGAGTTTGTGGCCAGCCTAAGCTTCAAGGAGACCCTGCCTCAAAAACAAAGACAAAGTGAAAACTACCCCCACTTCCACCTCTAAAAACCATACCCCAAAGAGAGTGGGCAGCATAAAATCCATATTGCTTTCACTTATGCAAATGGACTAGAATCCAGTCACTGTCTCCTAGGAAGAGAAGATACAGTGGAAGAAGGGTTGGTTTCACCAAAGAAACCCAACCTGGAAGGGTGGGCATGGGTTTATGTTGTGGGATTGGAGCTCTGGGAGGGTATAGATCAACATAATGATGCCAGAAACCCCCAGGCTCATGAACGCCAGCTTTGTGTCCTTGTCCAAGTTTTCAAAGAATTGAAAAATGCGGACCCAGAGAAAGGAAAATTAGGGGAATGTATTTAGGATAGTTTGAACACAGGAGAGAAGGGGGAAAAAGGAAAGAGGAATCCCCCCCCTCACTCAGCATTGCTGGCAGGGAAATAGCAGGGAAGAATTTCCCTCCTGTGGGGCAGAGAAGTCTCAGAAGCCTCTCAAACGGGGCTCAGGCCCATTTGTATCAGTCAAGCATCCAACTAGAATGAGCCTCATCACCAAGCCCAGGTGTGTAGAGAGACACCTGCTTGGTGGGTGGGCCCAGGAGGAACACTGATTTAGGAAGGGCCCACCCACCAGGCTAAAACCATGAAATTGGAGACGAAACAGGAAGCTCTTGCTGTTGCTGAGGAAGGATTATGCTCACAACCATCTTGGATAGGATTGAATCAGGCTGGAGTTCCAGTCCTTCCCAGGCAGACAAGGTAGCATCATGTTTCTTTGAGTCAATCTCTAGCTGACTACCTATCAGGAAGAAGCTACTTTGCTCCTAATTTGTATCACACAGGTTAGGAGGCTGCAGAAATGTGTCCTGGGATGTATGCAGGGATGCTGTTGGAGCCATTTCTACCCGACCCCCCAACCCCACAGCCTCCTCACTGCCTTGACACCTGGCTCCTCTAGCCATTGCTGACTGGAACAGGGCCACCCACCAAAGTCTGAAGCTGGGAAGGAGGGTCAGGGGCCCTCTGTTTGCGCCTCCCTCACAGCAATGGAGACTAGGAGATTCGAGAGGATGCATAGTGTCACTCAACAATCACAGTGTGCCTGGCACGCTGGGCCCAATGGAGAGCAAGGCACATACATAGAACCTGGTAGAAACGTGCATGAATGAGTGTGATGATAGAAACCACAGGTGTGGCTGGAGGAATGAGGGGGGCAGCAAAAAGAGAAGGAGATCCTATGGACTGTCCTGAACTCACTATGTAGACCAGGCTAGCCTTGAACTCATGGCAATCTACCTGCCTCAGCCTCGTGAGTGCTGGCATTGCAGGCATGCCACTACAACTAGCTTTGTTTTTAAAATAGTTTTAATTATTTATTTACAAAAAGAGAAGAGAGTAGTTACAGGAAGAGAGAGAGAACATGGGCATACCAGGGCCTCCAGCAGCTACAAACTCCAGGTGCATACACCACTTTGCACATCTGGCTTTACCTGGGTATACTGGGGAATTGAACCCAGGTCATTAGGCTTTGCAGGCGAGCACCTTAACCACTGAGCCATCTCTCCAGACCCTTGAATTTATTTATTTTTATTTTTATAGGGTGTTATTCATTTATTTATTAACTTATTTATTTATTTGAGATAGAGTGAGAGAGAGAGAGATAGAGAATGAGCATGTCAGAGTCTCTAGATACTGCAAATGAACTTCAAATACATGTGCCACCTTGTGCACCTGGCTTGATGTAGATTCTGGGAATCAAACTCAGGTCCTTCTGCTTTGCAAGCAAGCACCTTAACCGCTGAGCCATTTCGCCAGCCCATTGAATTTTTAATGCACATGTTATGAGTGTTCATGTGTATACAAGTGTACATGTGGGTATGGGTATTCGTGTGTGTGTGTGTGTGTGTGTGTGTGTGTGTGTGTGTGTGTGTAAACCACTGAACCAATTTGGGTGTCATCCTCAATAATACCATCAAAAATAAGCAACCAACTGTAGCCAACAAGAATGTCAACAGGCAACTAGGTTGGTGGACTGACTGACCAGAAAGCCACAAGTCTCCAGTCTCTGCCTCCCAGTACTAGGATTACAGATTACAGGCAAACATCACCATGCCTGAAATTTTAAGTAGGTTCTGGGGATCAAACTCGGGTCCTCATGTTTGCAAGGTAAGCATTTTACTGACTGAGCTATCTCCCCAGCCTGAAAGTGAGCTCTCTGATGGAGGGAACTAAGCAGGAAGGGAGAGATCTCATGATCCAGCAGACTTCTAGAACTGTGTGTATAAAATCCAGAGATGAGCAGGAGCCTGGAAGCTACAGGTGCTGAAATGACAAACAGATAAGGAGCTCAGTGAAAGGAAGTGACAAGAGACTGGACCAAGATGGGGGTCAGAACACAGCCACATGGGCCAAGGTTGGGGTGCAAATTTTATTCTGAACAGAGTGAACACAGTCACCTAGCATTGGACTGAGAATTCTGTGATGCATGCCACTTGTTAAGACTAAGCCATTCACCCTTGTACTTAAGGTGCTTTTGGTGGTCAGGGGAGCAGGGAATGGTGCAGCTCTTCTAAGTCAAGTTCATCCCTGGGTATTCAGGTTGTCTGCTTTTTCCTTGATTGATTTAAGTGTGAACACTTGTGTGTGCATGTGGAGGCCAGAGATCAATGCCAGGGGTGTTCATCAAGCTCTCTCCACCTCATTTTTGAGACAGGATCTCTCACTGAACTTGGAGCTCACAGATTCAGCTAGTTGTGCTAGTGAGCAAGTCCCCAGCTGTCTATCTCCCCAGCGCTGAACCGCCACACCTACTGTTTCACACGGGCTCTAGTGATTTGAACTTGGGTCTTTACACTTACCCAGCAAGCACTTTACCAACTGAGTCATCTTCCCAACCCTGTTTTAATTTTTGTTGATGCATAATGCATGTGCAGATAAGTGAGCATTAGATCAAGAAATGGAACCTTACCTCAGGAGCCTCAAAGCCCCTCCTGACTTAGCAAAGTCACCACATTTCGGGTAGCTGCCACTGTGACTTCTGACTACAGAGATCTGTCAGACAACAGGACTTTCCATCACAGAATCTTACATTACCTGCACTCTTGTCTTCCCTCCTTCACTTCAGAAGTTTCCTGGGGGGAGGGAGTCCTTGTGTATATTGCTGCCTGAGACTGAGGGTGTCATTCTCGTTGCTGTAACTGGGTATGTAAATGGGTATGTGAAGGAGACACGCTTCAAGGCAGCACCCACTGCTTCCCTGCCTCTCTGTGACAGTGCACAGGGTGTGTGACCTGATCCTACCCAAGTATGATGGAATGCATTTCCAAAATCACATTGTCTAGGACTGTGACTCCCCATCTTGCTAAAACAAGTGGCATTGGAGGGAGGCCCATGGGCTAAGGAAATGGTGCTATCCTTGTTTTCCATGGCGCCCCAGCTAACGTGCAACCATTGGAACTGAATTCTGCCAATCCTGATGTGAACTTGGAAGCAGATACCTATTGAACTTGCAAATGAAACATGGCCTAGCAGACACCTTGCGATAGTCTGAGTGTTTAATCCCCAAATTTGATATCAAAATCCAAACACCCAGAATAATGGTATTAAAGCAGTAGGGTTCTTTGTGGGGCTCTGCCTTGGTAAGTTGGATCAGAATCCTTGTAAGAAAGGCCTGAGAGAGTCCTCACTCTTTTCATCTAGTGAGGACACAGCTAGGTGTCATGTGTGGACCAGAAAGCAGCCCTCACCAGACATGCAGTCCACAGTGCCTGGTCTTGGATTTCCAGCCTCCAGAATTGAGCAGTGGGTCTCCACTATTTATACAGCACCCATCTATAGTTTGGAAGAGCAGTCCAGACTTAAGACACACCTAGATTTCAGTTTTGTGGCCTTCTGAAGCGAAGGCCATGTCCAGACTCCTGACTCTTGGGACTATCCTGGAGTCAGAGCTTGGGTCTGGAGAGCAGCCCAGACAGGAAAGGCTCAGCACCCACCCAGCAGCCGATGCAGAGGCAAGCAATGGTGAACAACAGCAGAGAAAGGAGATTTATTCAAGGTGACCATATTGGGAAAAGGAACAAATCAAGAGGTCCAATGACGCCACCACTACCAGTCCAAATCTACCTTTGGGGTCCTGAAATGAGGCCCAGTTTTAAACAGAAAGCAAAGGATACACCAAATCAAAGTATGGTTCCACTGCTCATCACTGACCCATCACTGTCTGGGCTCCAGCCTCTCCTGCAAGGTGGTCTGACAAGCTTTCAGAACTGTGTAAAATCTGTTCCTGGGAGACAAGCTCCTCCTCTGGCTAGCACCGGGCTTCAGCTTTTTCCTTCTCCTATCATGAGATTCCTGGGGAAATTCCAATTTCTTGGGGACCAGCCTTTCAATCCTCTGATATACACACATGTTTCTTTAAAATATCTTCATTCCTGCCAGGACCATGACAGGAACAATAAGGGGAAAAATATACATATTCCAGGCTGATAATGTTATAATAATCCATTATGCTATAAAATGGCATCCAGATCTGAGCTTTTAAAAAGCCTGAGCCACTAAGAACATTCTGGAATGTGTCTTTTGGTGAACATATGTTTTCACTTCTGTTTGGTGTCTACCTAGGAGGGAAGTGCTGGGTCAGAAAGGAGGCATATGTTCTGCTTTAGTGGCTCTGCCAACAGTTTCCACACTGTTACATTTCCATGGATAAACATTTTTATGGTGGAACTCAGGATTCACACCCAGGACTTGCCAGCTTGAAATCAATATCATGCCTATATCAAGAAGGATGGGCCAAAGGGACACAAGAATGGCTTCTCTTCCCTTAGCACCAGCTACATGACCCGACCCACGGGCCTAGTCAACGAGGGTCACGAGGGGGACCCTAGCCTGGATGAGTGGGAAAGAACAGGAGCGAGAGATGAGACCAAGACAAGAGTCTGATCAAGGTCTGTTTATTGCAGGCAACAGGCGAGCTTATATGCTAAGAACAGGGAGGCAGCTGCACATTTCACTTTGCACAATAGTAAAAGTTTTCCAACCCTGTTGCCGTCGGCAGTCACACTGGCCTCTTACTGGAAATGTTGTGATTAGCTGCAATGGCTTGTTTCAGGAAGCACATAGCATTGCTAGATTTCCGCATAGCTCAGGGTCAACGGTGGGGCAATGCCTCAGACCCCGACAGCTACACCTCTTTATAGCTGTGTAGATGCAGGCCAGGAGGACTCTGACCAAGAGCCAATAGCTCCTGCCCATGGTGTCTGCTTATTTGATATTATCTGATATTGAGTTTGAGAATCATAATTATCCCAATCACCTCTGTGTCTCTGATTAGCAAAGATTAGGAGGGTGTCTTAAAATGGATTTTAGACATGATTTAATTAGAAAGTATTTGTGTCAGGCATGGGGAGATGGCTCAGTGGGGGAAGTGCTTATCGTTGCAAGTTTGAGAACCTGAGTTTAGATCCCCAGCACCCACGGAAAAGCCACTGTGGCAGCGCATGCCTGTACCTCCAGCGCTGGAAAGGTGGAGACACGCTTCCCCATGCAGGTTAGCTAGTCTAGATGAATCAGTGAGCTCCAGGATTGTGAAAGACACCCACCCTGTCTCAAAAAATAAGGTGGAGGGGGCTGGAGAGATTGCTCAGTTGTATAATCTTCACCACAATGTAATTCCAGAATATTTTCATCACCCTAATAAGATACATCATGTCTGCTAGCAGTCACTGTCCCTACCCTTCCCCTCCCAGCCCATGGCATCCACTCATCAGCTTCCTGTCTCTACAGGTTTGCATATTCTGGACAGTTTGTATAAATGGAGCCATAGAATTTTGACTTTTTGTGATTGGTTGCTTTCACTTAGCATTATATGATCGTTTCATCCACATTATGATACCTGTAGATGCTTCAGTAGTTTTTATAGCCAAATAATATTCCATTGCATAGCTCGACCATCCTTGTTTATCCCAGTTATCTGTTGGGCATATGGGTTATTTCCACTTCTTTGCTATTATGAATATGCTGTTATAAACCTTTGTGCACAGTTTCTGTGTGAACATATGTAGGCAATTCTCTTGAGGAACTAAGAGTGGAATTCCTGGGCCATATGGCAGCTCTAAGAGTCAACTTGCTGAGATAAGGCTGAAGGCATTCTTATTACAATAGCTATATCATTTAATATTCACAGCAAGCAAGAGTGTGCATTTCTCTACACCTCACCACCAGTTATGGATATAGGAATTTTGGGTTCCTTATATACCAATGCACTGATAATTTGGGATGTTTCTGGATCCTTCTCTTATGAATTCAAAGAATGAAACCACAGGCCAGAGGATAAGGTTCAGCAAAATTTTATTATAGTTTAAAGCTTTAGGAGAGGAACAAGAAGGAGGGCTTAAGCCTAGAACATAAGAGGCCAGGCCTGGTGGTGCACACCTTTAATCCCAGCACTCAGGAGGCAGAGGCAGGAGAGGCACCGTGAGTTTGAGGCCACCCTGAGACTACACTGTGGATTCCAGGCCTGCCTGGGCTAAAGCAACACCCTACCTTGAAAAACAAACAAAAAGCCTAGAACATAAGAGAAAGCAAGGTGTAGTTCTTGCCCAGGGAGGCAAGAGGGGATTGAGAAGCCCACCTGGAGACTCAAATCTGGGTTTTTATGGGGAGTGGCTACGTGAGGAAGACCAGGTGCACAGGTTACTATGTGACAATGACCAGATATTCTGGCTTTTCCAATAATCTTAGGCAAGGGTCAGAGTTTCTGTCATCTAGGAAGGGTGCAAACTCAACCTAGAAATCTTTCCTGGAGGATATACCTTTCCAAAAAAGAAAAGAGATATGGAAACCATGCAAGTTTCAATAAGCTTAGTGACGTTGAATTCTTTTAGTAAAGGAAAAGAGGCATTCAACAAAAAATGGAGAGATGGCTCAGCAGTTAAGGCACTTGCCTCTAGTGCCTAAGGCTCCGGGTTCAATTACCCAGTACCCACATAAGCTAGACCCACAAGGTGGTGGCCCTGGTGCTCTATCTATCTATCTATCTATCTATCTATCTATCTATCTATCTATCTGCCTCTGCTTGAAAATGAATTTTAAAAAAAAAGAGCCATTTCACTCTGGGGTTCTGTTACCCTGACTGCCAAGCCAGTTATCATTATTTTTCCCAGTTATTTTTAGAATCTTCTAGTGGATATGAAAGGATGCCTCATTTTGGTTTTGATGTTTACATTTTCCTAGTAAGTAATGAGATTATCTTTTCTTGTGCTAATTGGGCATTGTATTAGTTACTTTTTTCATTGCTTCGACAAGCTGCCTGACAAAAGCAATTTAAGGGAGGGAAGGGTTTATTTGGGCTCACAGTTTGAGGGTACCATCCACCATGGCTTCTCACAGTTATGGAAAATAATCTTGTCTTAGCTCAACATATTACTTCATTTTGGACACATGGAAATATATTTCACACTAAAATATTTTAGTTTTATTTCACCTAAAATCATTTAGCTAGAATGTTACAACGCTCTTACTATTTGCTATGGAGGTGTGTTTTTTTTTTAACTTTGCAGAAGCACATACATTTTCTGTTATTTAGAATATATTTATCTAGTTTCCTGACTTGAACTTTGCACATCCTCTCCCTCCTCTCCTCTCCTTATTATGGTGTTTTATTTTGTTTTGTTTTGCATGTCCAGGCCATGCTGGAATTCAGACCCTCCTACCTAAACCACCTGAGTGCTGGGTGAACAGGTGTGCCATTGCCACACTGCTTGCTATGACTGTTCTTAACACAAGCTGTTTCTCTCATTCTCTGCAGTCTGTGAGCTAGGAATTATCCCCATCCACACCTCCTGGATGTTGCACAACCTTAAATAAGTGGCCCCACCTGCTTAAGGTCAGGGATCCTGTTAAGTGGCAGGCACAGGTGCACACCCAGGGCCTTCTGGTAAAGTCAAAGTTGTGAATTGTTAGTGGGCTGACCTGCCTTTTGCTGCTTGCCCCACACATGTAGCTACTCCAACCGCTTTCTCCTAGACAATCTTCCTATTTCCTGCTAGCTGACCCTCTAGAAAAGGATGGTTGAACCTGAGATGACCAGTCCACCTCAGCTGTGCCTCCTCGTTGGTCACAGGTGATGTCCCTCTGTCTGTGCCTACCCGTTGGTCTTGCTGACAGAGTTTCTTAGGTCTGTTCCAACCTGTTGGGAACCTATGAAACAGGTCCGATGTGTATTTATTTTTTAAATGGAAGGGTATATTTTGATAGATATTGCAATTTGGAGACTTCATAATTTGGGTAGATATTGCCAAAATGCAACCTCCACTAGGGTAAACCAATTTAGACTTCTCCCCCCATAGGGTGTCATACAACTTTTTGTTTTTATAATGCCAGGATCAAACCCAGGTCCTTGCACATGCTGGACAAACATTCTACCACTGAGCTCCATCCTCAGCTCCACTTTTCGTTCATTGCAATTCAATACATGAAATAGACAGATGACTTAAGTTTTTGTTTGAATTTTTTATTATGAGTAAAGTTCAGCAGTTTTTATATTTTAAGAGTCATTTTTATGTCCTGTTCTAAGAACTTTCTGGTCATATCCTTTCCCCATTGTTCTATTATGCTGACAGTTTTTTTCCTTTATGCTTTACCATCATCTACAAACCAGGGGAATTAGTCTTTGGTGTGTCATATAAACTGCAAGTATTTCCCCAAGGTAGTGTTTTTCTGTTGTTGTTGTTTTTTTTTTAATTTAAGAGAGAAAGGGAAGAAGAGGGAGCGAGAGAGAAAGAAATGGGCACAGCAGGGCATTTTGCTGCTCTAAATAAACTCCAGACACAGTGCTATTTTATGCATTTGGCTTTACATTCGTACTGGGGATCAAACCTGGGTCATCAGGCTTTGCAAGCAAGTGCCTTTAACCACTGAGCCATTTCCCCAGCCCAGTGTTTGTTTTTAGTTATAAACATTTTGTTTAAAAATTGTATTATGCTCTCAAATTTATCAGTATTCTCTTTCATGGCTTTAGTTTGTGTCTTTCTCATTCAGAGATTATGATCTATTTATATTTCATTTGAAATATTTTTATTTATTTGCAAGAGAGAATATGAATATGGGTGTGCCAGAGCCTTTTGTCACTGTAAACAAACTCCAGATGCACATGCCACTTCATGTAGCTGGCTTTACATAGGTACTGGGGAATCAAACCCAGGCCATAAGGCTTTACAAGCAAGTGCCTTTAACCACTGATCCATCTCTCCAGCCCTTAATTTCATTTCTAAAACACTCAAATCTTCAAGTCATCTGAGTTCTATTTTGCACAGTCTAAGGTTGGAATACAGCTTTGCACTTTCTTCTGAGTATCACAGAGTTGTCCATAATCTTTTCCAATAATGTGTGCACAGGATGCCCCGCTTCTGAAGCAGGACAGTATACAGGAAACAAAGGCTGAGGGACCCCCTCTCCCCGCAGGCTGTGCTGCCAACAATATGGAGTTGGTTTCCTGTTACCAGTGACAAACCTATGCGCGTTGCTCACCACTCCAAGACGTCAATGATTCAAGGACAAATTGTTGGGATGAGGGGAAAGATTTATTTAGAAAGCCAGCAAACCAAAGAAGGAGGCTATTGTCAACTGGGTTGCAGGCCCAAGCCTCCATGGGAAGGTGTGGGTTCCTGAAGCCAGCACCAGGCTAGTTATAAATCTGATGCACTGGTTGCCATTATTATTGATTTATTGTTGGTTTTAGCAGCACTGGAAGCTGAACTCAGGGCCCCATGCGTGCCAGACAGCCCTGAGCTAGAGCCCCGGCCCTGCTTGCTGTTATCTTAAGTCACCATGTATTGTTCTGGGTTCCATGAATCTAAGGAAAAGCTGCTGGTGAGAATGTCTATGACGCACATCTTCTCAGTTCCTTTTCCCAGAAACAGTTTATCTACAGTGGATTATTAGAATCCCTGGAGGAAGAGGGAGGGCCATTTGTAACATGGGAGGTTGCAATAGTCATGGGGTTCCTCTGCCACAAAACCAGTGGGTTTATTCAGGTTTCTCCTTAGGGATTCTTCCATTATCACGTAATTAGTATTCCACATTTCTGGGTTTCTTCCTGAGCTTTTGGTTGTTTCCCACTCATTGACATCTGCTATTGTAGCTACGTCATTTTATTTTCAGCACTAGGGATTGAATCCAGGACTTGGCACACGCTGGGTAAGTGCCCCACCACTGAGCTATATATAGCTTCAGCCCTCTTTTCATTCTTTCTGAGACGGCCTCAGCTGCTCTTAAATTCACTCTGTAACCAGGCAGGCCTTGAACTGGTGATCATCCTGCCTCAGCCTGCTGAGTAGCTTGGATGACAAGCCTATGCCACCAGGCCCAGGTAGCTTTACCAGTTTTAAGATCTGTTCGGTATCCTCCCCCTATGGTGTGTAAAAACTACTCCTTTCCTGCAGAGCCATGGGGGGGGGGGGAGCTGGGAGTGACAATAAAATCCCTGTAGGTTCTGAAAGGAAGAAAACTCTCCAGGGAGTAAAGTAAGAGCTTTGGTCTGACAAGACAAGGGACAAGTGTAGGCTTTGCCTCTTGTGCAAACAGCGACCTTGCTAAGTCACCTGAGTGCAAGTTGGGGACTCTGATGACTGGTGCAGTTGATATGAGACTTAAATGTCAAAACTGTCCTAAAGGAGGAATTTGGTATTTGTTCAACTCCTGACTCTTATTTCTTAATATTTAAGCATAAAAATAAACTCAATACAAAAATCCTTATTTTGTAACTCAGTGGTTAAAGCCTGATGGCCCAGGGTTCGATTCCCCAGCACCCATGTAAAGCCAGGCATCTGGGGTTCATTTGCAGTGGAAAGTAGCCCCAGCTTGCCCATTTCACGCTCACTCTGTCTTTCTCTGTCTCTCTTCTCTTCTCTTTTCTCTCTCTCTCTGCTTGCAAATAAATAAAAATATTTTTAAAGTAATGTTCATTTTGCAGAGGCAGGGTCCTAGGGTAGAAGGAGTGCAGATTGGAGTAATGTAGGCCTGGGTTCAAGTCCTCTTAACACACCCACCCATTTCAGAGCAATCTACGAACCCTCTCTGCCATTTACCAGTTGTGAGTAGTCAGGCAATTTCCTGGAGTTCTCTGTGGTTCAGTTCCATCTTTCTGGGAGTAATAGTTCTCAATATACAAGGCTATTGTGAGACTAAATGAGAAAATACATTCAAGTAAGGGAACAGCAGAAGGAATTTAGTTGCTACTAAAGTGGTGGTGTTGCTTGTGTGTATAAATAAGCACTGAAAGGGTTCATCCACCTGTACTGTTCCAGGTTGCAACCTAGAAAGCAGCAGTTTCCCTAACAAACCTGAGGGTGATGTCCCTTTAAGAAATCTAGGTCCTTATCCTAGGCAAATGGTTGTAAATTAGGAACCAGTCTGCCAGTTCATGGGGGCAAAAGGGGAGTGCATCTGGCACAGCATTTATAACTGTCTTCACTTAGGAAAGGTATGCGTAGCATTTATGACTGTCTTAAACCAGGCAATGTTGACAAAGGCACTACTCAGCTAAGATAAGGAGATCCAAAATCTCTGCCTATCAGAGCAGGGACCAGAAATGATATTATTTATGATGGAAATCATTACCTCTCATGGCAAGTGTCCTACTAAGTGTTTGTTTTCACCCTCAATCAAATTGGGATCATGTTAAACTGTTAACTGTTAAAATGTTAAGGAATGTTGATTCTTAGGAGGTGAGCTCATGCTGTCTTAAGTATATAAACCCATGAGAAATCAGGAGGGGGCCAGTCTTTGTTTTAAGCCAAGCCCTGCTGTGCTGAGCTTGGGGGACCAGATCATCAGCTGATGAATAATTTTTATTTTCAGGTTTTTATTTTTTAACTTTTGCTTTTTATTTTGATTTTTAATAAAGACTCTCTTTCAAACTTATTAATTCTCAGGTGGTCACTTGAGCATACTTCAGTACCTGCACACTGTCTTCACAAGCTTATCAAGGAGACATAAATCATTGACTACTATGACCACAGAAGGAAAAGGTCCACCATCCCTTGGTGTCCTGATCATCCACACCTTTGGGCCACACTTTCCCTCCCCCTGGCTCCTGGATGGGTTCTCTCGCTGTTTCAGAGTTGACAAAAGTGATATTTGAAATCTACAAACCTGGGAGCCACCATGATGCCACAAGAAACAGAAGATGGGGCTGGAGAGGGAGAGGGACCACAGGAAATGACTCAGCATTTGGCTCTTGAGCAAGTGAGTGCAGAAGATACATGAGTGATGAAGAAACCTCTCTCAGCACCTGGTGCACAGGGTGGGCTCAAGGGGACAAGCCTGGAAGCAAAGAAGTTGGAGTGGTCTTGTTGAGAAGTGACAAGGATAGTGGACTGGGAAGAAGGTAGAAATCAGTGAAATAAGGGGCAGGGCAGAGGTTATAAAACCATACTATTGGGGTGGGGAGGTGGCTCAGCAATTAAAGGTGCTTGTTTGCAAAGCCTCTGGTCCAGGTTTAATTCCTCAGTATCCACATAAAGCCAGATGCACTAAGTGTCATATTCTTCTGCAGTTGATTTGCAGCTGCAAGAGGCCCTGGAGCACCCATTTCTCTCCCTCTCTCCTTACAAGTAACAATTTTTAAAAATAGATAGGTAAAACCATGCTTTTGAACAAGTGAAATCGATGAGACAGCTCTTTGTATTGTGTCCCATAACTAGCTTCTGGTCTCAGATTAAATATTACCTCCTTAGAGAGGCCATTCCTGACCTCCTATCCATGATGGGAACTTTGTTCCAGAACAACATGGTCTTAGTTACACACAGCCCAAGGTGCTGTGAGATTTAAAAGGGGGGCAGACAGATAAAAGATTACAGGGTGCACTTTACTGGGGGACTCATTGGTCCTGAGAGGCAGAAAAATACAATGGATCCCCAAATTTTGGCTCACAAATAGGGACCTATACATGGGTTAGGACAAGAGTGACTCATCCTGGCTAGAATGCCTAGTTCATCTTAAGTTCAAATCATTCAGGCACACCCCTGGAGCCAGGCTCTGGTGGAAAAGCCCCACATACCATTTTTATGGTTTTGCTTATTTATAGTTTTCTGGCAAAGCATGCATGAAAGAAAGAATGTGCTTACTGGGAAAGACATGGCAGTCACAGTTCAAGATGGCTATGGTCATGTCAAGCTGAATCCGCACCAGCTCCACTACTTTATGTTGCTGCACTCTTACTTCCTTTTTCGTAGCTATTTTTGTCCGTTTCCCTCAGACTCCATTAGGACAGGGTCAGTACCATTTTTTATTGCAAACCTAGTATAGGGCCTGACACACTGGGTAAGAAATATTCGAATGAATGAATGCAGCCTAGCAAGGAGACAGGCACAGGAGGCCCACTAGACTGGGTAAACATGCAAGCAGCAGGAGGCAAGGGCTGTCCAGCCCTCTCCCGGAAAGACCCAGATGAGGGCTGGAGCGCATCTAGGCAGAGTCAAACCAAAGATGAGGGCTGGAGCGCATCTAGGCAGAGTCAAACCAAAGAAGCTCATTATATATGTTTATTTGCAAGGAGAGAGGAAGGGAGGAGAGAGAGGAGAGAGAGAGAGAGAGAGAGAGAGAGAGAGAGAGAGAGAGAGAGAGAGAGAGAGCGAGCGAGCATGGCAGGGCCTCTAGCCACTTTGTGCAGCTGGCTAACGTGGGGCCTGGGGAATCGAACCTAGGTCCTTAGGCTCCGGAGGCATGCTCCTTTACCGCTGAGCCATCTTCGGAAGCATGCTAATGTAAATTCCCGGGCTCCTCGCTCACCAATGATCAGGATCAGAGCCCAGTATCCTGCATGTGTAACAAGTTTCCAGGAGACTCAGAAAAGTTGGAGGCGCTGGAAACCAGAGAGGCGCTGGCGTGGTGGGGAAAGAGGCGAGGGGTTAGAATGGTGACTCTAGCCGTCAGGACAGGTGTCCGGAGAAAAGCGGGCCAAGAAGGCAGCCAGGGCCAGCCGGGCCCCAAGAGAACGTCCCGCCCCCGGGACCTTTGGCTACACTCGGCCTCCAGCCGGCGGAAGCCTCCCCGCCCCGCCCCCGCCTATCCGCCCTCCGATTGGCCAGCTTCCCGCCCGCCCCCGGGCTCCAGCCAATGGGGGCGGCGCGCGCCGGAAGTCGGAAGCGGAAGCGTGTTGTTGGCGGCGGGGCCGGCGGCTTCACCTCTCGGCAGCTGTCCCTCGGTGCCATGCGGGGCCTCGGGCCAGGTCTGACGGCGCGGCGTCTCCTCCCGCTGCGGTTTCCTCCGCGGCCGTCACGGCCGCCGGGGCCCCGACTGTCGAGCTGGCCAGTGGCGGCGGCCGGCTCCCTGGAGCGGGCCATGGACGAGCTGTTGCGCCGCGCGGTGCCACAGACTCCGGCCTACGAGCTGCGCGAGAAGACGCCGGCGCCCGCCGAGGGCCAGTGCGCGGACTTCGTGAGCTTCTACGGCGGCCTGGGCGGCGTGGGCCAGCGCGCCGAGCTGCTGGGCCGCCTGGCGCAGGGCTTCGGCGTGGACCACAGCCAGGTGGCCGAGCAGAGCGCCGGCGTGCTCCAGCTGCGCCAGCAGCCGCGCGAGCCCGCCGTGCTGCTGCAGGCGGAGGACCGGCTGCGCTACGCGCTCGTGCCGCGCTACCGCGGCCTCTTCCACCACATCAGCAAGCTGGACGGCGGCGTGCGCTTCCTGGTGCAGCTGCGGGCCGACCTGCTGGAGGCGCAGGCCCTCAAGCTGCTGGAGGGCCCGTACGTCCGGGTAAGGCCCCCGCCAGGGCCGCCCCGACCCCGGGCCCTGGGGTCATCTTTTGCCCCTAAACCCAGACACCGCTCTCCCCTGCGTGAATGCCGCACGCGCGTCCCCCGCACTCACAGCCCCCAGACTTTGCCCCTTCCCGGTTTCTGGGCCCTCCAGGCTCACCTTGCAAGTCCCAGTGCGTGTGCCACCCTTAAAGTGACTGTCGCCTAGATCCTGATGAGTGTACTCCAATGTCTTATTTCAACCGAGCTATACTTAAGCATGAAACAGACCTAAGAAGACTTAGGACAAGTTAATTAGACACCCACTGTGTGTGAAACTGCCCCAAGGAACTACATGAAATGCATAAAGATGACCAAAAGCCAAGGTCACTATTGTCTATCTCAGTGCCCTCTGGCCTTTTTATTAGGTGACTAGCCTCCCTGAGCTGAGCTCAGCCCTAAAAGTGATTCTAAGCTTATTTTATGAGGAAGTAAGGTGCTGAGCCCAGAGTTCATGTTAGAAGCAGATAACCATGAGATTTACATAGCTGCGACCTGAAGGATTGCCCCTTATACCATTAGTGTTAAATGCAGAGGAAGGCTCACCTGTCCTTTAGTGAGTACACAGTAATGCAAGCATTTCAGAAGTTTCCAAAAACCCAAACTTTATTACGTTCTTTTAAAAAAAATAATAATAATAACTGAACAGTTGGATAGTTCTGTCCCATCATCTAAGAACAAAACTGACATCACAGTTGTTACTTTTGTTCCCTCAATCTTTGGTGACATATGTATTCCCCTCTGCAGTGAAGGAGATAAATACTGGTGTGCTATGACTTGTTCAGTGCAAATGTCTTTGATTACCATCCATCCCCCAACCCAAGGTTCCTTGCAAGGAACTTAGTACTTTGTCTACTTTAAATACATAAAAATTGGGTGGAGTTAAGATGCAATTAATCTCAGTGATAACAGTGGTTTTGAAATGATTTCTCTTGATAGCTGGTTCATTTTCAATGCTAGGTGTTACCCAGGGTCATTGGCCTTCAGCCATAAGGTTCCCAGAATGGGAACCCCAGTTCACTCCTGGGCACAGAGTCATCCATGATTTCTACTGTGTTGAATCAACCTTGTTCCAGGTTCCATCACAGTCTTTTTTTGTTGTTTTTTTTTTTTTCTAGGTAGGGTCTCACTCTAGCCCAGCTGACCTGGAATTCACTATGTAGTCTCAGGGTGGCCTCGAACTCATGGGGATCCTCCAGCCTCTGCCTGCCAAGTGCTGGGATTAAAGGCTTGTGCCACCACACCCGGCTGCCATCATAGTCTTTGAGTGGCCGAGCTTTCAGCCTCTACGTGGTAGATGTGGTGTTTGAAATGTCCCTGCAACTACATGCAGCTCCTTGAGAACTAGAACCTTTGTCTTAAACTTCCTGCAGAGTGAAATGATGCTGAGTCGTTGAGATAAGACAGCTGGGCACCTTGATTCACCATTTGTTTTGAGGTCAGATTGCTCTGTGTTCTGTCTCAGCATTAGGAACTGGGCAAAAGGCCATGAAAGGCTCCTACCCAGTCACAAGAGTCATAACAGCAGCTGTTGGATAGCTCTGCCCTTTGGTGACTTCTAAGGTCCCATCCAGTTCTAAATCCTCAGATTCTATGAGCTATTATGAAATGTTCTCTGTGATGATATGACCCACAAGGCCCATCATGGCCGCTGACACTTAACATTGAGACAGGTTTGAGGGGGAGCTTGCTTCTGGGACTCCAGAAGCCAGGCATGCTATCCTTAAGACATTTACAAGTCTCCTGGATTTTTTAACCTAGGCTGTCCTCCATGTAAGGGAAAAAGACACTGCAGCTATCAGGCCAGAAGTCATGAAGCTGGGTGCTCTGTGGAACAGGGCACTCACTCCAGAGTTGCCCTGCCTCAGTTGACCTTTGAACTTGCTGTGAGTGGTTACAGATAAGAGCTGCTCTGGGCTTGCCCTGACTTTCAGGTCCTTTGTCTACTGAGTCCTATGTGGTGTGGTCATGTTAGAATAACTAGTAAATGACTGTCCAGAATGCTGACAGGGCACTGGGTATAGCACTACACCATCTGTTTATTGTGGGACATGGTCTTAGGTATTAACTCCCCAGGACCCAGTTAGTTGATGCTAGTTGGAGAGATCAGGTCAACTTAGAGGACTGCTCTAAGGGGTCTGTTGGAGCCTGATTCCCCCCTCCCTCCCGCCCATTGCTAGTGCAGTCAGCCAGCAGGAAGGACTGGGTGGGGCTAGGTTGGTGGACAGGCTTATCTTCCCAGGGTTTATTTTCCCTGGGATATTTAAAATCAGATAAGGTTCTCTGTCTTGGAGGTTCTTAATCTCTTTTGACAGGAAATTAACAGTCAATATTGTCTCCTTACTGGAAAATAAAATGCTACTCCAATAGTTCTAGAGCATGACATAGGTCAAATATCTGTGTCAGTGTTTTTCAAGACAACAAATCCAACACAGAGTAGTTGAGCATTCTGGGCATTAATGCAAATAGTTTTGTTAGCTAGCCTTCTTGATTCATTCCACAATAGTGTGTCCATCTGGGGCAGACCTGCAGATGATAAAGGAATTTCAATTGTTTTAATAAGGAATTTGTAGAAAAGGTATTCATCACTGTTCTTAATTTCTATGATCACACAGCCCAAAATGTTACCTGGTGTGGTGGCACAGACCTATAATCCTGCACCAGGATGCCAAGGCAGCAAAATCAGGAGTTAAAGATCATTCCCAGCTCCATAGTAAGTTCGAGGCCAGCCTAGGCACCATGAGACTCTGACCCTGTCTCACAAATCAAAGCCCCAAAATGTTAAGCTATGAATGATTTATTCAGTATGGGACCAACATGCAGCTTTTATCACACAAGGAAAAGAAGCATTCCTTTTGCTACAAGATGAACTGTGTTCTTTGAAAAGTTCTGAGTTTAGAGGCTTATTGCTGTCCTCAAGTTGGTGGATGCTCAGCACAGACAAGTCCAGTTTTGCCTGCTTTTTCATGAGCTGGGCACCATGCTTCAAGCTCAGAGACACAAGTTTAGATGTGCCCCATCAGCTGTGCCAGGCTCCTGTGTGCAGTGTGAGGTGACAGGGAAGAAAACCATTCAGCAGTTGGTGAGTGTTTACATCCTGGAAATGATTCTGGATGGGTGGCTTGAGTGTGGAAATCAGGGTGAGCTTTGCCAAAAGCATGGGAGCCACAGGAGGGTCCCCACTTCCTCTACCACGGCCACCAGTGCTCTCGGCTCTGCTGGACAGGCTCTGCCTGTAAGGCAATGGAATACTCCCTGGAGAGTTCTAGTAAGTTTGGTGCTTTGCCATGCGAGACCAAAGTTTAGTTTACTCGGTATATTGTATAGCCCTGGGTAGCAGCTCTGTGAGATGAAATGCTCATTTTCTCCCCCTGCAGTCTTTCCTGACCAGTAGTGTCACCACCTTCCCCAGTGCTGGGCTCTGAGCATAGCCAAGTAACTTTTCAATACAGGCAGATCTTGAGAACCAAACCCTGAGGGGAAAGGATGAGAAACAGCTTTTTCTCTACTAAAAGGAAAAGTTGACAGATGTAAATAGCATCCTCCAGGAAAACTGGAACTGACTGCACAGACCAGACAGAAGGAAGGCCACCTCCAGCATGAGTGGAGTTGTTCCTGAGCTTGAGCTTCCACCCTGTGCTATGGATCTGTGTTGCTGAGCAGAAAGCAGAGGCCATTTCATTGTCGCCTCTTGTTTAAGATCCAGTGATCTGGCTTCATGCTCTAGTTAGTCCCTGCTGGAACAGCTGTGTGAGTGACAGCACTAGGCAATGAGACTTCTCACCTTTAGCCTAGATTCCCAGGTCTCGTGTCCAACATCACATGTCACAGCTGTCAGAGGCTCAGAATAGAATGAAGAGACTTACTGAGAAGCTTCACTGGGCCAGACTGTTCCTCTCCATTAATATTGAAACCAGGGGTTCCCAGCTCTACCCTGTCATGAATATCCAAGATCTAGCTTATTCCTAACTGGATCCATGAGCTCTGCAAAGCTTACATCTGAGTGAAAAGTGCATAGAATCTGGAGTTAATGGGCCTGTGCAGTTTCTTTGCCCAGCCACATCTCCAGGGCTTAGGTCTTCTGGAACAACTCCATCAAATTCATCTACCCTGTGTGCAGTCACCCCCTAGCAGTGTTTAAACACTCCCAGGATGCCATCTGTGGGCAGCCAGCCATTAGAAACTCCCTCCTTATATCAAACACTGTCTCTGACTCTCACTAGCTCCTCCTCAGTTTACACACCATGAGCTTGCACAGCACAAACGTAGGGCCTCCTCTTTTCCTAGTGGTTAAGGACACGAAGATGTCATCTCCTCACAGCTGTGAGCTACCAACTCTTGCCTGCAACTTCTGCTCGTGACCACAGTTGAGGCCTTTCATCTTTTATCAGGACTTAAGATATAAAGTTTTTATGGCTGTAATAAAACTAATCTTTATACATACCCATCTAGTTCTTTATGAACCTTATACAAAGAGGCAGAAGGTCATTTCAGTGTCAGATGTATTGAGTTGTATACTATTATTTCATGAAAATATTCAGTGTATCTGTTGGTATGGAGTTCATCTATGACTAACAGAGACCCAAAGTCACAGTGCTGTATTTAGAGGGAATTTGGTCTGTGGTGTCCTGCATTTCTGTTCTGCCCTGGAAAACCATTGTCATGGACCCCAGCATGGCTACTTCCAATCTAATCAAGCTAATACCTTCTCCAGCCAGTTCATACAACTGGTGATGGGGCCTTCAGAAACCATAAGTGGGCCCATATGGACACATCTTTGATCCCAGTACTCTGATGGCAGAGATAGGAGGATCACTGTGAGTTGAAGACCCTGCCTCGAAAAACCAAAACCAGCCCACAGTGGAAAGGACAAAGGCAAAGAACATGTCCCTAAAGTCTTTTAAGGTTTCCCAAAGCTGTTGCAGGACACTTCACCTTACAGCTCATTGGTCAGAATATAGACACATGGTTCTAGGTACAGTGCAGACCTGATTCTGAATCGCCATGTGCCTTGTGGAAAACGTGGCCTGTCTTCAAAGATGGTAAGACGTGAAGATAGCTGTCTGAGGGGTAAAAGGCTCCTGGACCGAGTGCTTTTTTCTCTGGTCTACCTCTGCCTTCTTTCTCCTTCCAGGAGATGAATGGGGTGCTGAAAGGCATGCTCTCGGAATGGTTTTCTTCAGGCTTCCTGAACCTGGAACGGGTCACCTGGCATTCACCTTGTGAGGTGCTTCAGAAAATCAGTGAGTAAGTATACCCCTCTGCATGTTCTTGTGTTGTACCTAGAAGCATGGCTTTTTTTCCCATGCCAGTAAATACTACACACAGCATTCATATGAATACTAAGATGGAGGCAGGGCACAGAAACACCCCCATCAGTCTGTCACCCAGCATCTGATAACCCTCAGTATATAGGCCCAACTTCTGACTTCCCAAAGCCCTGTCACCAGAGTTGTGTGATCTGGCTAACACAAATAGTTATGAGTAGTAAAAATAGTACTTATCTAGTTGTTAAAAATTCCCATGGGGATAAAATCTCAGCTGTATTCATGCATAAATTACAGCATTTCCAGGGCAGTCGTGCATTTGTAGCACAGGCTGTGTATCCTGCTGTCCTGTGCTCACCTATGGAATTGAAGGCTTGAAAACTGTACTGGTTTGTCAGCAACCATCGGGCCTGCTGTCCTTTCCATGCTAGAAGCAGTGGTGGTGGGATGAGGTTGGGAAATAAGTATAGCCCCAGGATTGCCACATGATCGGCAGGGACCCAAAGCAAGAGCGAGACACTGTTCAACAGGCATTCCAGAAAGTCTGCATTGAACTCCCTGAGAGCCTTACAAAATGCTCTTAAAACAGGTGGCTTGTGCCTGCCATCCCACCACTCAGGAGGCTGAGGCTTGAGGATCCCTGTGAGTTTGATGCTATGGCCAACCTGGGCTACATAATACTGGACCAGCCAGGGTTACAAAGTGAGACTTTGTCTTAGGTGATAAATAAGTAAATACAGTGTTCAGAGGTAGAGCACATTAATTGTAGTTTCTGTCAGTTCTCTTTTACCTTTAAGATTATTTTCTTGGAATTTTCCAGAAGAGTCAATGGCTGCAGTATTGAAAAGGTTTCTTTGACTTTAGTAGATAGCATGACTAGGAATGGGCACTTAGCATGTAGGTCATACATCTGTGTCATCTCTTTATAATGTCATCAGGTCTGAGGCTGTGCACCCTGTGAAGAACTGGATGGATATGAAACGACGTGTGGGGCCTTACAGAAGATGCTACTTCTTCTCCCACTGCTCAACCCCTGGGGAGCCTCTAATCGTTTTGCATGTGGCTCTGACCGGTGACATTTCCAACAATATCCAGGTACTGTCAGTGGTCACTTCTGAACAAGATAGGCATATCACCATATCTTTTCAAGGGTAGTTTCAACATAGTTTATCCTCTCTTTTTTTCAGTTTATTTAATTTTTTGTGTAGTATGTGTGGTGTTGTGTGTGTATAGTGTATGCATGTCTGTGTGCAGATATGCACACACCCCATGCACATGAGGAGTCCAGAGAACATCAAATGTCCCCTCCTTTGCTCATCCACATGTTTCCTTGAGATAATGAGTCACCGATTCATGAACTTGTTGTTTTCATGAGCCCCAGTGACTATCTGGACTCTTCCCCACAGGACTGAGGTTTCAAGCATACTTATTTATACCCAGCTGTTTATGTATGTACCAGGGAAATTGAACTTGGATGGTTTCTGGCGCTCACACTTGTTCAGGAAGCACCTCACTAAGCTTTATCTCCAGCTCCATCCTCTTTTAAAAAAAAATTTGCTTTGAGTTTTTGTGGCTGTCATGATTGGGTAGAAAGTATGTCGTTACAGGATGTAGGATTGAGCAACACAGGTCAGGCACAAGATGATTCACATGTAACAACTTTGAGTTGAGAAGGGTTGAAGTCTGTTAACAGCACATTTCTGTGAGACAGAAAATAATGGTCCTGGCAAAAAAAGAGAAAGGTAGGTGAGTGCATGGTACAGCTTCATAGGATTTGTTAAGTGCTATAGAGTTTTAAGAATATTGTGATTGAGAAATTAAAAGACAGACTTGGTTCTGTGTGCCTGCTGTGGGCCAGAGGCTGCCAGGGAACAGAGCTCATCAGAATGGAGTTGACCCAAGCTTTCCTATGGGAGCTGGTCTTCTGAAGGCTTCTTAACAGGAAGGTCTGAACTATGCATGTAACATAAGGCAGTGGACCAGTGACCACACTGTTGGATCTGGAGCCAGGAGATTAGGATTTGATTGAGATGTGGGCAGGTAAGGGAATGTACGAGCTCTGGGCTGAAGGACATGGGTGAGGACTCTGGTTGGGATAGGCTCTTAAGGAGAGGAATGATGGCATGGCATCGTGAGGTGGGCACCTGGCCAGGGCTTCCTACAGGAAGAGGTCAAGGCTATTGGGGAAGAGGTTAGGGGTGTTGAATAGGGCACAGGGACACAAGCCCCTCACAGTTTCTGTGTGTGGAAGAGTCAAATAGGCACTATCACTGAGACTGGATGTTGATATCTGACTTCCCAACAGAAGTCATTTCTTAGATTGCTCTGTGTGTGTGTGAACATGTATGTTTCATGTAGGAAAAATAAGAATATTGGTCCCAAATCTAAAAGATCCATAAAAAAGTCATAAAAGGGTTGTATTAGTCAAGTTTCTCTAAAGAAATAGAATCAATACAATGAATTGTATTAAAAGGAGGATTTATTGGATTAGTTTACGGCAGCCCAACAGTCTGCAGACCTGAGAGTCAAGGAACCGGTAGCTACTCAGTCCATGAGGCTGGATGCCTCAGCAGCCCCAGTCCAGCACTAAAGACCTGAAGGCTTCCTGGAGAGCCGCTGGTCTTCAGTCCACACTGGAAGGCTGAGGAAACTTGGTACCAAGACCAACGAAGGACAGCTGAACAGGACAGATGCACGTGCAAGTGAAGGTACTCAGCAGCAAGCAGCACTGGCCGCCAGGCGGGAGGAGGAGATCCTCTTCTCCCAGAGCTTCCTGGCATAACACCCCCTTCAGGGAGGGGCACCCACTCTGGGAGAAGGGCTTCCTTCAGTTAATTCTCCTGGAAGCCACCTCAGACACCCACCCAAGAGGAATGTCTGTGCATTCCTAATCTGATCAAGTGGACAACAGAATCACAAGGGTGAATTTTGAAAAAGAAAAGGTGGGGAGGTGTCTCAGTGGCTAAAGATGCTTGCTTCCAAAGCCTGCCAGCCAGGTTCACTTCCCCAATAGCCACTTACAGCCACATCACAGTGGGGCATGTGTCTGGGGTTTGCAGGGGCAAGAGACCTAGGCATGCCCATGAGTGCTCTCTTGCTTGTGTTTCTCTCTCTCTCTCTCTCTCTTCCCCCCCCTCATAAATAAATGAATAAAATTTTTTTCCAAAAACGAAAAATTTATTGAACTGCCTATGGCCTCCTGAGAATATGAGAAGAGGTCAGAAAAGGAGCAGAGATACCTACCTAGTGGATAGAAAAAGTCTTTGAAGAAAATCTAAAGAAATTCCCCAATGTGTGTCCAATTGGCCTTGACAAAGGCTCACTGTGGAATGTCTCAGTGTATGGCACAAGCTTCAGTTTGCAAAACGGCCTGAAAAAGACAGAAAAAGACTGCTATTCAACAAAGCTTACACGAGAATTTCAGATGATAGAAATGACATAATGCTGAACAAACAATCTGGGAATCTGTGAAATTGTTGCCTCCTGAGAGTTTTCAAAGCAACAGCTGGCCTGAACCTGAGTGGATGAGAGGTTTCTGTGAATTGTCCGATGAGCCATGAGAGGGACTTGTGGAAGCGTGAGCAGCTTAGGGGCATTGTGGCTATTTTGCAGGCCATCGTAAAGGAGTACCCTCCATCTGACACAGAGGAGAAGAGCAGGATTGCAGCCGCCATCTTTTATTCCATCAGCCTGGCCCAGCAGGGACTGCAGGGAGTAGAGCTGGGGACCTTCCTCATAAAGCGAGTCGTCAAGGAGCTACAGGTAAGCCCAGCATAGCAGTGCTCTGGCACCTGGGATAGCCCAGTTGCTAGTGTCGGATGTTTGATGGGTGTCGAGTTGTGTCCACATCCACCTCTCTGAGGACATGGGATCAAGAGAGAAAGAGCCAGGCTGGGGAGATGGCCACGCAAGCATGAAGGCCTGAGTTCCACCCTAGCTAGCACCTGGCCGGCACAGCCATGCACACCTGTATCCCTAGCCCTCTGGGGTTCAGTGAGGAAAGGACACCCAACCTTCTCTGGCCTCCCACATGTGTGTGCATCTGAACACACATGCATACACTACAGACACTATGCATGCCCACATACACATGCAGAGAGAGAGATGGAAGAGGAGCAGAATAGTGCCAGGTGCCACTTGGCAAGGCCCAAGAGCCACAAGACTGCTGCACAGTGGGACAGAGCAGAGCAAAGGCACCTGGAGTGTGACTTAGCTGGCTTCAGAGCCCAGGTGTGTTCTTAGGACACTTGGCCTAGTTTGCCTGGCACTCCTGGCTATGCACATGTCAGGGCAACTTTCCTTCACTCTAGCTACACCAATGCACATAATCCATTTCACGGTCCCCTGCTCCCCAGGCTTCTCACCCAGTCTTCAAGGACTTTGAGGGAATGCCCAGGTTAGACCAGGCAGCATGAATGAAGGTAAATGCCTTGACTTGAATTGGTCTGGCTCCCATTTCTTTGCTTCCTGGAAAGGACATGTTACCTATTATAGGCCAGAAACACTGGTTTTCCCTAGGCCAGCTTTTTGTATGGCTTTAGCAGGGACTCTGGTGAACCATAGCTAGTAGAACCTAACCTTAGGGAAAGAAACAATGGCTCCACACGAGCTGTTCTCTGCTCTGTGACTTCTCTGCCCCTACACTGGGCACTGGCAGTGTACAGTGTACTCTTCCCTAGAGCATGCAGAGTGCACTTGAAGTAGTTCCATGTGTCATGTTGCATTCTGCGATGTTAGGAATTTGGTTGGTTTGTTTGCCATCCTGGGGAGTTAACTCAGGGCTTTTCATGTGCAGGAAAAGCACCATATGTGAACTAACATCCCCAGCCCCGCGCCCCACCCCCACCTTTCATTTTGAGATAGGGACTCATTAAATTTCCCAGGCTTAAACTCACAGTCCTCCTGCCTTAGCCTTCCCACCCCCCAGTAGCTCAGGTGCTAGGCCTGTGCCTCCATGCCCAGCAAGAATTGGGGTCTTTTTTTAATGTATATATTTATTTGCAAACACAGACAGAGAGAGGGAGGGAGAGAGAATGGCACACTACAAATGAACTTCAGATATATGCACCACTTTGTGCATCTGGCTTTATGTGGGTACTAGTAAATCGAACCCAGATCGTTAGGCTTAGCAGGCAAGTGCCTTAACCGCTGAGCCATCTCTCCCGCCCCAGGAATCAGTCTTATTGAGAGATTTGCATTTGGTTCTCTGCCGTTTTCCCCACGTCTAATAAAGTTTCTCCTTTCCCTTTTCTTCGCTGACTTTGTTAATGAGTGTCACTGGGAGAACAGAGCACAGAGGGTAAGGAAAGCTGTGAGTATAGGACCAAAATCCAGGATTCTCAGGAATCTTCACACAAACTGTTTCTGAGGAGAGTTGGTCGGCTTCTTGGTCCAGTAGCTACCGGATGAACCATGTCCAGACACTAGGCTCTGAGCTGTCCCCAGCAGGCTGACAAGCTATCACCCTTCTGCACAGAAAGGCTCACTAGGATTTATGGAAGCAGAAGACTGGAGAGCCACCCTGCATACCCAGTGAGAAGAACTGTGCCGTCATTCAGCTTTTAGTATTCTGTCACATTTTAGTATTCTGTCATCATTTTAAGTTACGGATTACAATTAGAAAGTATGTGATATAGGGCTGGAGAGATGGCTCAGAGGTTAAGGCACTTGCCTCCAGTGCCTAAGGCCCCGGGTTCAGTTCCCCAGGACCCACATAAGCCAGATCCACAAGGCACAAGGTGGTGGCTCTGGTGTTCTCTCTCTCTCTCTTTCTCTCTCTCTCTCTCTCTCTCTCTCTCTCTCTCTCTCTCTCTCTCTCTCTCTCTCACACACACACACACACACACACACTTTCTCTCTGTGTCTCTGCTTAAAAATAAATAAAATATTTTTTTTAAAAATAGAGCTCATCATTTAAAAAAAAGAAAGTATATGATATAAAGTCATTATAGGTAGGTATAAAATAAATGCTTCCAACATGTAAAAGTTGAAAAGAAGGCACCACATCTCAGACTTTGAGAGCTATTTTCTCAGAATAGTAGAATAGAATGGTTTCTTTCCTTTATGAATTAAAAAAAAATCCATAGCGAGCATAGATTACATTTATATCTAGAAAATACCAAGTTTTAGGAAATAATCATTAAAGTCTATATAATTTGCACAATGATGATTAAGCCATGTCACATGGTGACATACCTACCTATATCTGTATCTTTTGTCCCCTTGGCCTCCATTAAGATACATGTGTCACTGGGCATCTGTGTGCTGAGCATGAGACCTGGCTCAGGGCTGCTTAGACCTCCCAGGAAGGGCTAGAGGCAGAGGGAAGATAAAGTCTGTGGTCGGAAACTGAGGACCACATTCCATGTCTGATTTTAGGCAAGCCTTCCCATTTCCAGCTTGCAATGTGACAGGTATGGTTGGAGACACCACCTTTAGGCTTGCCTTGGGGACTCAGGATGTCTCTAGGCACTCACCAAATTCCTCATAAAGGTGTCTTGAAAGAAAACATGGGATGCCTGTCAGACTGCGTGGACTGTGCACTGAGAGGTGTTCCCTTGTGAACCACATCTGCTGAAAGTGTTTTCTCTGCCTTCCTTTCTCCACCTACCTGCTGTGCAGAAGGAATTTCCTCACCTGGGGGCATTCTCAAGCCTGTCACCTATACCTGGATTCACCAAGTGGCTTCTGGGCCTTCTGAACACACAAGCAAAGGAACATGGGAGGAACGAACCATTTACAGACTCAGAGTGCAAGGAAATCGCTGAGGTCACGGGCGGCCCTGTTCCTGAGACCCTCAAGGGCTTCCTGAGCAGCGGCGAGTGGGTGAAGTCAGAGAAGCTGGTGCAGGCACTGCAGGCACCCCTGATGAGGCTGTGTGCCTGGTACCTGTATGGTGAGAAGCACCGAGGCTACGCCCTGAATCCAGTGGCCAACTTCCACCTACAGAACGGGGCTGTGATGTGGCGCATCAACTGGCTGGCCGACAGCAGCCTGAAAGGCCTCACCAGCTCATGTGGCCTCATGGTCAATTACCGCTACTACCTGGAGGAGACAGGCCCCAACAGCATCGCCTATCTGGGTTCCAAGAACATCAAAGCTTCCGAGCAGGTCCTCAGCCTGGTGGCCCAGTTTCAGAAGAACAGTAAGCTCTGAGCACACCCCTCCCAAAGCCCAAGTCCCTGCTCGGAAGAGGGCCGTGTTCCAGATGGACCAGAGCTACTTACCACAGGAGCCCTTTGAGGAAAGCCACAGCTGCACTGTGTCGCCTGCCCCCAGCAGGCACTCTGAGGTCATGCCCCAGCTGTCAAATGCTGGCAAGGATACAACACCTAGCAGAAATGTAGTGCAGGTGCCCCTGCCCTGGGGGCAGTGCTGTGATCCTCCAGAAGCCCCTGCTGCCCTTGGAGCCTGGCTCCAGTGCCTTCAGGAAGCTCTGCCATGGGGCATGTAGCTTCTCCATAGACCAAGCAGGACCAGAGGATATCCCGTCTCTTAGCTTGTAGAGCTAACAGGCTGACTGTTGGCAATCCTCTCCACATGGTGCCAGGGGATAGAGGACCTGCTGCGGAAGCTCAGAAGCACATGGAGAGGTTCATGACTTTGCACAGAGTGGAACAAGTCACTGAACTCAGATGCTGCTGCTTGAGCTCCAGGTGGCTTCTAGGCTTTAAAATACCACAATTCAAGTTCATAATGAACTGAGTAGTAAAGAACAAGTTTGTTCTGTAAACATTAAATATAATTATTTACTGGTGGTTGTCTTTAAGATTAGAGTCCTGGCAAGGCTCTGAAATGTCCACTGTTATCACTCCCCAGTCCGCCTGTGAGGGTGCAAGGGGTCCCTGAAGGGGGCCCAGGACTGGGTGAAGACAGAAGTTGAGAAGAGGCTGGTGCCTGTGTGTGCACACGGGTCTGTATGTCAGTATGTGACGTGTTGGTGGGTGCACACACTGTCTGCCTGTCATCCGTATGTTTGCGGGGTGACTACATAGGTCTCTTTGTGAACATAAATATCTATCAATGTCTCTGTGTAATTGTTTTGCGTGTGCGTGTGTGCACGCTCTTGCGTAACTGAGCTGTCATGCCCACTCAGCATTTACATGAGTGCTGGGTATCAAAACTCTGGTCCTCCAAAAAAAAAGCCAGGCGTGGTGGGGCACGCCTTTAATCCCAGCACTCAGGAGGCAGAGGTAGGAGGATCACCATGAGTTCAAGGCCACCCTGAGACTACACAGTGAATTCCAGGTCATCCTGGACTAGAGCGAGACCCTACCTCGAAAAAAAAAAAAAACTCTGGTCCTCATATTGCGTGGCAAGCACTTGACCCACTGAGCCATCTCCTCAGACCCCTCTTGACTCTTTAAATAGATATGGTGCCCCCACTTTTGAATCAAGTCAGGGTTTCCAGACACTGAGTTGCAGATCTCTTTGAGCTTTAAATCAAGCCAGTAAACAACACACCCTATGCCTGGGCGCTTTGCCACTCATGGTGCTCCCAGGCCTTCGACCCTCTTTGGCATCTGCACAGCTGAACTGATCCTTGTGACGGACAAAAAGAGGCCGGAACTTTATACTTCAGAGCAGCCTCTCCTTGTGGAGGGGTGGGGGTCCTCAGGAGCCCCGGCCCTGATGCCCAGCTTCTCTCCACACCCTCCTCTGTGAGCCCCTGTTGTGTCCAGAACATCCTTCCCTGATATCAGTGCCTCTGTGGGGCAGGCTTGAGACTCCTGATGCCATCCTTCCTACCTCATGTCATGTGCACGGAAGTAAAACTCGGAATCATTAGTACCCATTGGCTTGCACAGTCAGATCTCATGTTGCTTCTTACTGTGTCATGTTTCCTATACCCAGTGAAGGATGGATGGATGGATAGACAGGTTAGTGGGCCAATGCCCTGCCTCAGATCACTCCAGACAAGCCCACGATGACAGAGCCCAGGTCCTCTCAGGTTGACCACACATTATAGAAAAGCCTCTTCTGGCTGCACACTTCTCATGCTTACCAAGGAGCAGAAGGTAGTTCCTGGCTCTCTGTATCCCCACAATGGGCACCTGCCTGGCTTTGTGTGTGTCATTCTGAATGTGGTGACCATTACAGAGCGGCCAAGCCTGACACGATACACCAACCTAGATTCTTCCTCCTCTTGTCTCAGGGACCCTTCATTCCCTCATATAGCTTTCTCTAGAGTCTCAACCCAGACATTGCTAGAATTAGATTCTTGAGGTCCTCATGGACTTAGGGTTCACCTGCTCAGACTTGTTCCGAGGCCACAGGCTTTGGCTTTAGCCAGTGACCAAATGCCATCCTTGCCACGTCCCAGCCTTGCTTTGGTTCAGTTTCATTCATTCATTCGTTTCTTTATATTTGATTTTCTGAGACAAGACCTCTAGCCCCGGCTGGCCCTGAGCCCACAGCCTTCTAAAAGCTAAGATTAGACCCAGCTAGTTTCCTCATCTTTAGAAGTAACCCAGGCACTCCCCTCGCCATACTGAGAGGCTCCAAGGAGACAGTATATAAAGCATTTCCTGAAGCCTGGCCCAGCAAGCATGTTCATTACTGTCATTGTTACAAAGGGTCATGCATCTGGACTTTGAACACCACAGATGCACTCACTCGGGATCTGTAGTGCTCATGTTCGGATGTCACGTTTGTTGGTGTTGGAGTTCTGGATTGGTTTCTTGTATCCGTGACAATATACCTGACAGTAGCAACCTAAGGAAGGAAGGCTTTGTTTGGCTCACAGTTCATTATGGTGGGGAAGGCATGGTGCAGGAGTGAGGCAGCTGGTCACATTGCCTCCACAGTCAGGAAGCAGCAATGAATGCTGGTGCTCAGCTTATTCTTAGTCTGGGATGTTGCCATCCACAGTTAGGATGGCCTTCCCTCCTCAGCCAAGTCTAGGAAGTCCCTCCATGGGTTTATCTGCTAGGTGACTCTAGATTCTGTCATGTTGACATTAACCACCACAGGCTCTGTTCACGTTTCTATATGTCAGGGGGAAGTAGCTCATAGCCAGTCTCCTCTGGAAGCCTCACTGTAAGAGACACCTCGGCAGAGGTGGTTATGGGAAAGGCAGCTTGTCCCAAGTTTCACCTACACTGTCCTCCTCTGTGTCATTCCCATGCCTCTTAGTGTAGACCTTTGTGTGCCTCCTCCCCTTCTGAGTGTTTGACCATGACCTTCACTCCAGGTGAAGGACAAGCAGGCCAGTAAATCTACCCTGTCTTCCCTAGATCACATTCCAATAGGGGTCTTCCTCCTGTGTTGTGTATGTCACTTAAAGGGTGATGTTTTGCAAGCATTAGCGTGCTTCAGGCTTTCTTTGAAATTAAGCATGAGGTAACATTTTTTTGTTTTTCTGAGAAGGGTCTCATGTCTCCCAGGTTGGCCTCAAATCAAGGTGACCTGGTCTTCTTGGCCTCCATTTCATTTCCTTTGGATGACCTAAAGGTAACCTACGCTAGGATTGCAGGCACGTACCACCATGCCTTGTTTCTGTGTGCTGAGGCTTGAACTCGGGGCTTAGTACATGTGGGGCTAGCACTCTACCGGCTGAGCTACACCCCTAGCCCTAGCACGTGTATTTATATTTAGATTGAAGGACTACCTCCAATTCTTTTTTTTAAATATTTATTCATTTTCAAGCAGGGATACAGACAAAGAGAGGGAGAGAGAGAGAGAGAGAGAGAAAATGCCAGGGCTGCCACCTGTGTGTCTGACTTATGTGGATACTGGGGAATTGAACCCAGGGCCTTAGGCACTGCAGGCATGTGCCTTAACCGCTGAGCCATCTCTCCAGCCCCTACCTCCAATTCTTAAAAAATATTTTTGTATTTATTTGCAAGGAAAGAGAGAGAATGCAGTGCACCAGGGCCTCTTGCCACTTCAAACAAATTCCAGATATATGTGCTACTTTGTGCCATCTGGCTTTATGTGGGACTGGAGAATCAAACTCAGGTTGTTAGGCTTTGCAAGCAAGTGCCTTAATTGCTGAGCCATCATCTCTCCAGCCCCATCTCTGATTTGTTGTTTTCAAGGTAGCCTCTCTAGCCCAGGCTGACCTGGCACTCATTCTGTAGTCCCAGGATGGCCTTGACTTCACAGCAATCCTCCTGCTTCCCAAGTGCTGGGACTAAAGGTGTATACCACCATGCCTTGCCCATCTCTGATTTTTAGTTAGATTTTGAGGCATTTGTTGGAATGCTAAATCCATTTTGAGCTCTTAGAAGTGAATGCCTTATGATTTCTGGGCACCAGCAATAGTTACTGCTTGATTTTCAGTTCCTGGCATTGGTAGAGGTAGCCCTGTCTTCTTGGCCTCCATTTCATTTCCTTTGTATTTCTCACCACGCACACGCTCCTTAGGCATTCCCAGTTCCCTTCCTTCCCTGGTGGGTCTGGTCTCCATCTGTGCTTGGAGCGTTTCTCTTGCATAAAGGAGGAGGCCCAGGAGGGCTGATCAGTTGGTGGGGGGAGAACAAGGACTTTGAGCCAGGCCTTCTTGTACAGCTCCACTGACCTGCCCATGCCAAGGCTCAGGGAGGAAAAGCCCCTAGGTGCTCGGGTAGCCGAATCCTTTGGTGACCACCCAGGGGAATGAGGTCAGAAAGGCAGCCCAGCTAGGCCTGGATAACCATTCTGGCAAGCAAGAAAGTATCTTAAGTACCATCCAGGGCTGTGGTGCCTTCAGAATCCAAGTATGTGTAGCACTTGCTATCATGAACAGAAACCTCAGCCAGAGACAGGCCTCAGCTCTAGCTGGGTTTCAGGACAGGCGGGGACCATTGGCAGGGACAATCCAGCAGAAGGCTGAGCAACCAAGCATGACGTCCAAATCTGCTTGAGGTAGCCAAAATTAAGGAAGACAGAGGCCAGATGCAGGCCAGATCTCGGCAGCCTCAGTGCCCTCAGCCTCACACTTAGTGTGAGCAGCGAACACTTAGTGAAAGCAGACCTGTCCACCACTCCACCAAGGAGTGGTGTTACCAGCTGCCTGGACTACTGTGGCCCCAGCTCAACCTTGGCTGTGGTGGAATTGTTGATGTAAAACAGCTCTGACCCCAAAGGAAATACCAGATAGTTTATCTTTAAGACAAAAATGGGTGATTGTAGCCTTGGAACACAGATTCAAATTACCAAAAAGCATGTTCCACTGTGAGAGTGGTTGCATGACATTTTATAGATATAGAACAAGGAAAGTCATAAATCAGTCATTTATCAAGTACATTTTAGGTAACAGCAAAGCAGGGGAAATTCTATAGGGCTCAGATGACATTCTCGCCTTTTGGATTTGTGGAAGATAGAGTTCTATTGATACATTTTAAAGGTTTTGATATTTACAGGGATGTTAAGTCAGACATGGATGGACAGTGACTTTCAAAGGGACTAAAAATGGCCCAGGATAATTGGCCTCTGGTCTGCAGCATTGTAACTCCACAACCAGGAAACTCAGTCATCTGGCCTGAATCTTTAAAGCAGGTGTGGCTTTTCTTTTTTTCTAGGAACTTCAGTTTAGCCTAACAATGGCTGGCACATGCTGTAGGAAGGGAATCAGGTCAGTGATGGGTCCAGCTGCAGAGCAGCTGGGAGGAGGGCCTTCTATCCATCTTCCCCTGGGAAGTTTTCAGTGACTGAAGCAAGAGGGAAGGGCATGTCCCACCAGGAAGAGAAGTTGGTTGGTGTATCAAAGCTAACCCCCCAGCTGTCGGAGCCCAGGAGCCCATTCAGTGTGAATCTTTTTTTGCTAGGAGTATGGCAGGAATGAGGAAAAGACTTTAATCCTTTGAGGAGGTGCAGGCCTCACATCTGCTGCTGAGAAGCCCCTCCTGAACCTGACTGGGTCCCTTCCAGAACAGAAAGGGGCCTAGCCAGAGTCCTTGGGGCAGGGACTGGGCTCTGCTCTTTCTCAGTGTCTTTCCATGGGAGGCCATGCCACCTGGCTCATGAGGCCTTCTTTCTTGGCCACTTCTGGCCAAGGGCCTGGTGAACTCCAAGGGTCTTTCAGCTGTGGCCTGAGCCGCAGAGTCGCCTTGCTGTCCTAATGGGCTGGCTGACCAACCTCTGATGGGAGCCTCTGAGCCCCCCTCCCTAGAGCTCTCCTGCACCCAAGTCTTTACTTGCCACCCACCTCAGTACCTGGAGGATCCCTGTTCATGTGCCTGGGCCAGTCCCCTCCTGAGGGATGATGGTCATGGCAGGGTTGCTAACAACCTTCTTCACTAGGAAGAGTCCCAGTCTGATTGACCAAAATGCCCTTATTCAGTCCCCAGCTTCCCTTCGCTGGGTCCTGTTCATGCTGGTGTAATCTGACCCTTTAAGACCCCACTGTAGCCATGTCTCCACTTGACCTGTAAAGACACAGAGGACTGGAGAGCTGAAGGGACGGGCCTAAGACCTACCAGAGGAGGTTCCTCTTCAACACAACAAAAGGAAACTGAAAGGGACTCCTTTATTCCCAGCACTCCAGAGGCAGAGGTAGGAGGATTGCTGTGAGTTCGAGGCCAGCCTGAGCCTACATAGTGAATTCCAGGTCAGCCTGGACTAGGTCAAAAAAGGGGGGAGAGGGAGAGGGATTACCAAGACACACTTCTCAGTAACCTCTTTTCCACTTTGGAGATGGGCAGTTTCTCCACAACATTATGTACCGGAACAACTGTGGCCTCTGGCACTGTCGTTTGCTTCCTAGCATGGTGTGTGTTGCATAGTAGGTTCTTTTTTTGTTTTGTTTTGTTTTGTTTTTGTTTTTTAAAAGTAGGGTCTCACTCTAGCCCAGGCTGACCTGGAATTCACTCTGTAGTCTCAGGGTGGCCTTGAACTCACGGCGATCCTCCTACCTCTGCCTCCGACCTCTGCCTCCCGAGTGCTGGGATTAAAGGCATGTGCCACCACGCCCAGCAAATGTGTAGCCCAGGCTGGCCTCGAACTCATGATCCTCCTGCCTTCGCCTCTTCAGCAATTTCCTACCGGCGTGTGCCACCACAACCGGCGCTTAGTAGGTTCTTAACAGATCCATCAGGACTCCTTCCTGGACTGGGATCTTGACCATAGCGAGTGCAGTCCACCTTGTAGCCACCAGGTGGCGCAGATGCTGTTCCCCTGCCTCTGCCAAACCAGGGAGCTTTGTGTGGAATAGGGTTTGTTTTGTTTTACTTTGGTTGGGTTTGGTTTTTGCAAGGCTGGGACCAAACCAAATCCCCCACCCCCGCCCCGTGTGCATGCCAGGCAAGTACTGTATCACTGAACCACATCCGCCAATACTGAGTGCTGGACAAGTAACAAACCCACACAGGTTTAAATGAGCTCAGGAGCTACGTAAGTCATCTCCAGTTCTCAGAACTCAGAGATGGCTCTGTGCTGTTCATGCTGCCTTTTCCCCTTTCTTCCCAAACTACCCTGGCTCTTCTCTCCCCCACTGGGATGTTGCTTCTTCTGCAGCTCTGCCCAGAAAGGCCCAGTCTCCACAAAGCAGTCACACATCGGAGCAGCCCAGAGGCCATGCCCATGCCAGTAGGCTCTACCCTCTCACTCTGTTTCTGACCTCATGCAGTGTGTCCTTGCTTGTCCTGAGATCTGGAGAGGGGGCTCACAGAGAGAAGGCATGCTTCTCCTGCCACACAGCAGTGCTGTGCAAGGTCAGCCCTCAGATACAATCACAGCAGCCTGTGAACTCTCACCCTCCTACTGTAGAGTATGGAGACATGGTGAGGGGTCCCCTCCCTTGAAGAAAGTCCCATTAGAGCCCCCACAGACTAGCAGCTGCTTGACCTGACTCCCTTGGAGGAAGCTCATGAGCCAACAGGATTGCACTTCCTGTTTCTTTCTCTTTTTCTTGCCTTCTATTTTTTGAGTCAGAGTCTCACAGTGTAGCACAGACTGACCTCGAACTTGTGGCCATCCTCTTGCCTTAGCCTCCCAAGTGATGGGATTCCAGGCATGATCTGGCTGGCCTCCAGGTGGTATCTGCTGCATAGTGACGGCAAAGCCTGCATGCTTCAGGGTCCTCAGGGAGCAGGGGAGGCTCCTTCAAGAAAGTGTCTGAGGTCAGGTGTCCTGACAGCATGCCAGGAAGGATCGAGGAGACCTGGAGTACAGTGACAAGGAGTGAGAAGCTGGACCAGACAGTGATCTCACTTTCACAAAACCCTGAGGACCTGGAGCACAGCAGCCTATGCCTGTTTCCCTCTTGCAGCTCCCTGGAGAGTCAACTGTGACAGGTGACATCTCAAGCAGGATGCTCCATGAGTCCTTCTCAGTAGGGCTGGAATGAATGAATGGAGCCCTGACACCCAGGCTGTTCAGTTGCAGCCTGAGGACTGCAGAGCAAGTGTCTTGCAGCCTCTGTGGTCAGAGCCCCAGGCTGGAGCCAGGGATTGCTGTGGTCTCCTCTACTTCCTCCTAGGACTTCCTTGGGCCACCGTTGGTCTACTCTAGGTCCAGAAAGAGGCTCCCCACCAAAGGAAATGAGAACACCCGCCCCCAATCCAGCTGACCATTGTAGAGGAAGGGAACAGGGCTCCAGGGTGGGTCTGGGTTTGAATTCTTCTCCACTGGCTAGCCAGGAACCATGCACAGGGCACGTCATTCTGAAGTGCTTCTGAGCTCTTCACTCAGCAGCCTGCCTCCCACACACATGCTGTCAAGGGTGCCTGCTCATAGGGCCAGGATTTTCCCACCTTCCCCCACCCCACAGACTGTAGGCAGTGGGTGAGTACCTTTTGTGGTATAGGGAGCACAGCCCTGTTTCCTGGAGCCCTCTCTCAGTACACACCCCAGATATCCTAGCGACAACCTGTTGCCAGTGGAGCAGGAAGAGACAGAGCTCACTAATGGCCTGTCAGTGCAAGAGCTTTGTGGACATGTCCCTCAAGAGCCGTCACACCCCGTTAGCCCCAGGAAAGTTAAGAAAGCTCCGAGTGAACACACAGCAAGAAAACGCTTGGGATCACTCCTCTCATTCCCAGGCTCCTGAGGGCACTCTCTAATCCCACTCCAATGCCCTCCTTTTCCCCCCACCCCTTCCTCTTCCTCTTCCCTCCTTCTGTTTGGTCCCTCTTTCCCCTACTCTTTCTCTTTTCTACCCACTTCCAGTTATTCCCTCTTCTCTCCTCCCTTCTTTCCCACCCTGACTTTCTCCTACGCACCTCTGAGTCTACCTGTCACCTCCACGCAGCCCTGAGAGGCCCTCACCTGTGAGGTGGCCTGGGGCTAATGATGGCTCACCCATACCAGAGCTCCCACATGCCCAGCTGCAAGGCTCCTCACCTGGTAGTCTTGGCTCGGCTCATACAACAAGTTGCCCCCATTCTAAGGCCCCACCACCAAGGCTGCCGAGGCTCTAGGGGAGTCACTACAGGGTAGGGGTGGTCAGTTTAGCCCTCACAACAGCCCCTCCGTGGTGGCTTCCTGCACTGACTGGAGCCCAGCCAGGACTTTGTGATGCGACAAACAGGCCAGTCTGTCCCCTTGTCCCGGTTCCCCTGTTACCACATCTGGGGGTAGGGTCCCCTAGGGGACAGCCAGCTGCACTACACCTGCCCTCCTGCCACCACCAGCCCGCTGGTCTTCCCTGTCACCTCTGCCACCAGCATTTCATCACCGGGTAAGGGGCCTGTGGTAGGGAAGGAGCAGAGAGACCTGTGTAAAGGACTGGGGGTGGGGGGAGGGAAGGGGTCACAGCATGGGGATCCATGGAGGTGATGGACAGGCTCTCTGGCTCTGGAAGGAGGAGACTCTGTGATCTCTGGGGAGTCGGGTCCTAGAGAGGACTATAATACTGCTTGCTCCTCACAATCCCAGGAGAACTCTCTGCTTCACAAGCCTCAATCTCCCCAGGGGAGAATGGGCTTACTCAGGCCCTACTGCACAGGAACATTGGAAGGTGAAAAAAGGCTCTCCATTGGAGGCATCAGCAGCCAGTGTGTGTAGAATAGGCTCAAAACACACTGGCTTAGTCCTTGGGCCTGGAATCGACCAAGTCACCCCCATTCCAGCCAGATCCAGGGATAGCCTCAGGTGTCTGGCCAGGCTGATTGTCAAAGCTGCTGCAGCCAGTTCTGTAATACTCACTGGCTATGACCAGACCCCATGACAGCTTGGGCCCAGGCAGGACGGCAGGACCAGGCTCAGCTTGGTGTCGTGAATAAGCTTATCAGGGTGCCCACGGCCCTCCCAGCTTCCCACTGCCTTGCCCTGGCAGCTCCTGCACCTCTCTGAGCCTCTTCTCCCAGTTGGTGACTGGTCTCCCTCTCCTCTTCTCTATCTGGCTATCCCAAGGGGCCCTGCTGCCTTCCCAACCTTCAAGGAGAGAAGCTACCTTTGACCCAGGTCTCCCATCGATCCTGAGCCCTGGCTGCCCTTCAAAGTCATCTAGGAGCTTTAAACAGCAGAACCCAGGTCCCACCCAAAGCCCTGGACAGGGCCCACCAAGCCTGGTCTTCCACACCCCCAGTAAAGGCCATAGCTAAAGCTCCAAATGTTCTATATGCCCAGGGATAGGCAGGACTGTCAGGAGCACCCAGGGAAGAGGGATGGGGTGGGGGTGGGGGGTTCAGGGTGAAGGATGCTCTGCAGCCTTGTCTGAATGGGACGACGTGGCTTCTGTACAGAGGGAGCTGTGGGGGCTGGGCAGGTCCCATGAGCAGAAGCAGTCAGGGGCTGGGCCGAGAGCACAGCTGCAGGCATGGAGAGAAGCTGTCCAGCTGGAGATGTGTGCAGGAGGAGCTGGTGGGACTTGCTGTGAGTTGGGGTGTACATGAGAGTAAAGATGGACTCTGAGGGTTCAGCTTGAGCAACTGAGACCAGAGAGCAATTCTAGGAAGATGATTGGCTGCAGGGTGGGGACAACTAGTGTCACGGCAGAAGTGGGCTTCCACGTGAGTGCAATCTGAACCCAGCCTGACTCAGGGTTCACCTTGTGTTCCTGGATACCCCTCCCTCCCCTCTGCCAGTTGCTACCTGCCCTGGGAGTCAGTCACTGCCAGCACCCAACCTCACCCAATCTTGACAAAAGCCAGGGATCACCAGGGAGACACTATATCCCTGAGCACCTGGCACAACTGAGCATAGCACCAGCCCTGAGGCCCCAGAAAGGCCTGTTGCCCCTGCCCCACCCAGCCTCAGTAGCAGGAGGAGGCTGGCCAGCAAGGTGCCCAGCTATGGGTGGCAGTGTAGAGCTCTTTGGCCAGGATATGAACAACCCACTGGAGACCTCGCTTTTCATGAAGGGGCTGGACAGGTCCCTTGCCAAGGCTTGGGGTGTGAGGGCAGGTCAGGGCGGAGAGGGGAGTACTTGGATAGAAGGCTAGGAACCCAACCCAGTTGCCCTGGAGCTCAGCCCAACTCTTGCTGGCTTCTCCATGGGTAGTATCACAGTATGGCACCTAGCACCTCTGCCTCAGGCTCCTGATTCCAGGACCAAGCCTCCTTTCTGTTCCTCTCATTATCTCCTTTCTGCCCATGAGGAAACAGAGGCAGCTCACTGTGCGGTTTCTCTGGGGTCCTCAGACACACCCTGCCCTTCCAGTCCCTAGGCTTTGTGTATACTTCCCTAGAATGTCTCTCCCACGGAGCTCTACCATCCTTTAGGTAGCAGCAGGACAAGAGGCACCTGTAGAGGCCCTAATCGTCCATCCTCCCTGAGTTCGGAGCCCTTCTTGGTCTTCTGCTAACAATGTTCAGTGACACCCGCTGTCCCAGGCACAGCAGGGAGCAGCAGACAGAGGCCTCCTTGGCCAGCCCGACCCACAGGGGAGGCCAGTCAGTGGCACTGCTGCCCGCATCTACCCACATGGCATCTTGGCTTTCTCCTGGCCCTACTGCTCTTAAATATTCATGAGTTCATGGAAGCATGTCTTAAACTAGCTGGTCTGTGTAACCCTGGATGATCGTTCATCACTGTTAAATGGGGCGGTGCTTGCTGCTGCCTTTAGGGGCTTTGTGCAGCTCACCCTCTCTCTACTCCATGCCCACCACATCCCCCCTCAACGGTAACACAGAGATCCAGACTGGCTTCAAAGACAGGCCCTGGGTGAGAGCTGAGGGCATGTGTGACAGTGACAAGGGTAGTGTTCAGAGGAATGCCTGCTATGGAGCAAAGAAGCCACCAGGCCATCCTCCTCCTTGGAGCCTGGGCTGCGTGCCTCCTGGGAGGCTTTGAGCCCAAGGCCCTGAGAAGCAGATGGAAAGCGCACAGTGATCATGTTTAAACTATATGTCTTTATTGGCCAGATGATAAAGGAAAGTGAATTCAGCCAGGAGTGGAGATGGAGTCCTGTATCCCAGCACTCCAGAGGCTGACACAGGAGGATTGCCTCAAATTCAAGGCCCACCTGGGCTTATACATATCAAGCCAGCTAGGGATATATATGGAGATCTTGTACTTAAAAGAAAAAAGTGAAGTCGACCCTGACTGCCATCGCCATGGCCACAGCTCCCTGGGCATCCTGCCTCCATCCTCAAGGATCTTGTGTCTCTGCTCAGTGGGCACACCCTATCCATCATTCCCACTGTCTGTGTTCACGTGCAATCATGGGCACCCTTCCCACCTGCCTCAGGGAATGCTCCGTCATGAGAATGTGCCAGAACCTATTTAAGAAGCCTCTTAATGATTGACACTTGGTTTACTTCCCATATTCGGGCTCCTCCAAACAGTGCTGTAATGCATAGCTTCAGACGGACATCACTGCTCACAGCCCCGATTTGTCTGCATGTCACACTCCTAGCGAGGCATCACTGAGAAAGAGGCCATGGACTTTGTCTTCAAACCCATGTTGCTTAACCCACCTCCTCGAGCACTTCTGACTGCCGTGCCTGCCAGCTGTGCTGGAGGCTGAAGTCACCTTGCTCACCACCTTCCTGTCCTTGAATTCACCCTGCCGTGTGGTTTCCTGTTGTTGGGTCTCACAGTCATTTTGTCGGAAAATGCTTAAGACTGACCCATAGAGGAAGTGACTAGATTTAAACAGGGGGTGAGGCTGCTCTGTGCTTCCCACCACAGGCTTCCCCCTCAGGGATGTCCAATGGAAGAGAGGCTCTTAAACACCAGGGACTACAGGAGCATGAAGCCTTGGGGCTGTAGCACAAGGGATGTGAGGAACCTGGGGACAGTCAGGCCAGGAAAGTGGAGTCTCAGGAGTCAGGGGCCCCAAGTGATGAAGCTGCCGACCCTGGCAAGGCCTGAGCTCCAGTCTGCTTGTACCCATAACCCAAAGCCCATGGTTAAATTTTCAGGAATTTCTGTGAGTCAGTTGTTATGCACACATACTGTTCAATGATTAAATGATGTAATTTAAGATTAACACATTATTCTCAAAGGTGATGCAGTCTGACTGCCTCTGTTTTACTCCTGGTCATGGTCTCATAGTCTCGAGGCCACTTAGGGCTGTGCATCTGTGGGACAGAGATACCCAGATGGTGCAGTCTCTTCCCCACTTTGCCCTTCTGAAATGTTACACTAGTCACTTGAACTTGATTGTGGTGGGACTATTTTTGTCACAGAAATTGACACTGTGGGCTAGGGATGTAGCCTAGTGGTAAAGTCCTTGCCTGGCATATGTGAGTCTCTATGTAGTTGTAGTTCCATCCCCAGAACTACAAAAAAGGAAAAGGAAAAAGTGGATATTGACACTGTGAAGTAGAGCTTCCTACATCACCCCCAAAAGCTGGTTCTGAAACATTTGCAAACACTCCACTGCCCTGGCCACTCTCTTCCTGCCCTCCTGAAGGCAGCTGGCCTCCCAGTGCTCAGAACAGGCCAAGAAGGAGAGACCATGTTGGGAAGCTGGTGGGGAACAGGCATCCTGTGCTCTCAGGAGGGAAGACCAGACATCTTGGGTCCCATTTCCTCAGAAGACAGGCCTGTGTGCATGGCACCATCACATCGGCACTGAACCAAGGATACATGGGACCTCTGGGCCTTGGAAGAGGCTCTGGCACTCTGCTTATGTGACAGATCATATCAGCCCATGAACCAGAACCCTGCATTTTTTTTCAGAATAATGATAATAAAAATGACCTTCCATTCTGGACTCATAACTCCCTCAAGAGTGGTCATCAGAACCTGGGTGGGTGGGGAGTGGAAGGTTCCTCCACCCTCACCCCCAGCCCAGGGCTTCAGATTCAATGAGGGAGGAGGTTTGGGGTACTTGCATTTCCCACATGCTGTTCATACTGCTGGTTTGGTGGGAGCACTATGGCCAGGAGTGATCCCCTTTCTCTGACAAACAGTGGTTTGCTGTGAGTTCCACCATCCAACAGAGAACTGACATGATACAGGTGTGATGGCTGAAAAGCTGGGTGAGACCCTGACTTACCTATAGCCAGGACCATGACTTAGCATCTCAAAGGTGCCCCAAATGTCAAGGCCACTCCCTGAGAACAGGAAGCTGAGACCTCAAGGCTTTGTTTGTCTGCAGAAGCTTGCAACTCCCACAGCTAAAGAAGGAATCCGGGGTGGAAATAGCCAGGTAAAGGCTAAAGAAGAGGCCAGATGTCTGGCGGAGGAAGCCAAGCCTGAGGGATTGCGCTCTGGACCAGGATGTCCAGACCTCAGGGTCTTGATGCTGAGAAAAGAGCCAGACACCAAAGGAACGATCCATAGGGTGCCACTTATGTCAGCGTCGAGAAGAGGCAAAAGCAGACTGGAGACAAATGGCAGGAAGGAGTATAAAAACAAAGGAGGCGTCCGGAGGAAGGCTCCAGGGCCAGGAATGCCTCACGTCTGAAGGCCTGGTGCTGCACAGCTGCGCAGAACCGAAGTGTTTTTGCCAGTTGCATCTCAGACCCAAAGCTGCTTACAGAGCTGGGACCAGAGATCAGATGAGGGCCTCAGCTAACCCCTTGCTGCCCAGGAAGCATGGAAGGGCAGGCACATGCAGTAACTCCAGGAGCAAGAGGGGTGCTGAGAGACTTTGCCAGGACTTGGGATAATAAATGCATCCAGATCTGGACCACCTGACCTTTGCCCCCATTGCACACACTGTTGCTATAACTGTGACACCCCTGCCTGCACACAGTTCTCCATGCACATACATACACAGATGCACATGAACACACGTATGCATGCAGTCACACATGCACATACCTATGCACACAGATATGCACATGAATACTCATATGCACACATGCAAACATACACCCACGCACAGGGTGGTAATAGTTTGAGAGGATGGCCCCATAGACTCAGGTGTTTTATTAAATTGAGTTTGCAGCCTCAGTCCCTACAGGCCCCTGCTGGGGGCTGGGGGGCCTGTCACTAGAGCAAATCTGGATTACCGCCCAAAGGTGTATAGAGAGGAGTTTGAGCTCTGAGGATCCTGCTTGCTTCCTGTTCATGTTTATTTGTTTGCTTTTGCTGTTTGCTGGCTGTTTTAGGGACTTTTCTCTGCTTGTATCTGTGAAAGAGGGCCAGCTTCTTCCGACATTGATGGGACTTCCCCTGGATCTGTAAACTGGAATTAATCCCTCCCATAAACTGTGTTTGATTGGATTTTTGTCCCAGTAATGTGAAACTGACTGCAACACATAGATGCACACATGTAGCAAACTCAAACACACACTGCATGTGCACACATGTACCTTGCACACACATACACACAGACACACATGTATACAAATAGGCCACACACACACACACACACACACACACACACACACACACACACACACACACACACACAGGCAGAGCTCCCTGAAAGCCAGCTCTCCCTGAGAAGACTACTTCCACATCCTCCTGAAGAGAGGATGCAGCTGTGACCTTCAGCCTTTCTTGGGACAATTTCCTCATCCCATGACCCAGTTTGCCCTCATCCCCTCCAGCCTTCAAAATACATGCCCAAGCATGTCACCCTCCCTCTGGTCTTTCCTTTGCCTTTAAGAGAAAGACCAAGCCCTCCAAGGTCTACTGGGTTTGCATTGAACCCCCACCACCACCACCACCACACACATACCCCCAGGCTCTCTCTCCCAGGCTGGTGGGAGAGCAGCAGGCTCGGTGGGGCTGCTGGAACATGCTGTGTCTTTCTGCCCCATCCATTTCTAGAAGGATTCCTGACAACCTCGGGCCTTTCACCTGCTGCTGGCTCTGCTTTGACAGCCTTTTCCACCCTCACTGACCATTGTTCTGGCCTCAACTCAGGCTGGTCCTGACATGTTGCATTTATTCCTTCCTGGGCTCACTCTCTCTTCTTGCCCCACTGGATGGCCATCCACCCAAGGGCCAAGGGCAAGGTCTGGGTCTTCCATGTCTTTCCACCTCCCAGCAGAGTTCCAGGTGTCAAATTCCCACTGACTGAACAGTGTGGGTGAGGGATTAAGATTTCCATCTCTAAGGGAAGCCTGTGGGGCTGAATTCCCCTGGGTGAAGGGGACAGCTTGCTGTAGGTCTGGGTGTTCCCATGCACAGGACCCCACGCTCTGCCTGTCCTCAAGATCTAGATCTCAGTTTGCTGTAGAGACTCCAGGGTAAAGAGGATGCAAGGCAAGAGATCTAACTCTGTCTTAGTCTGGGGACATGGAAATGGCCCTCCCTGAGCAGACAGAGGGTGGAGGGTGGAGTCATGCGGAGGAAGGTGGCCTCAGAGGCCTGGAGTCAGGCCCAGAATCCTTGACAGCAGCAGGCATGCTTTCATTGCACAGACTTGTGAGGGGTAGAGCCAGGCCAGCCAGTGACGTATGGCCTCCATGACCTAGTTTCTGATTCCAGATTTCATCTCCCCACTGTAGGAATGGCCTACAAAAAGGGATGCCAGGGCCACAGACCTTTCCCAGTCCCTGGGGGCCAGACCACTCCTTTCCTCCATGGGTGAACCAAGTGTGTGCAGCCTCCAGGCCTGTTCAGACCCAACTGGGTTGCTGGCACCCACAAAAGGCTACAGCAGCCAGGGCCTTGGGGCAGACTTCCCAGCACGCTGGGGCAAGGAGAATAAGGCCTGGACCCAGGCCTGCCAGGTCCTGCCAGGGTGAGGCCCTGTCTACAAGGAAGAGGGCTCTGCTCTTCAACCCAATCCCAGTGCCCCTGCTTAAAGCTGGGCATGGCCTTGGTCTATGCAGAAACCTTGCAAAAACAGCTCAGCAAGTCCCCAAAGTCCCTACTGTGCGGTGATGCTGACCGAGATGACTGTGACCCTGATGATGCAGGCATGGCATGAAGGTGATATTAACAAGGGTAATAATGCTGTAGCTGTGGGTGACTGTCCAGAAACACCCCCAAGATGTGTTGCCTCCACTCAGGGCTGTGTTAAAGAAGACATCGTGGGTCTCAGTTTCTCTCAGATGAAAATCACCCATAGAGAAGGCTCTGCCTCATGTTTGCAGAAGAAATGGGAAACCGGGTCAGGGAAGCAGCTGTCATATGCTTGGCGTCACCTCCCATCCCCTGCCAGACTCTCCCATATTCAGATGTTGCTAATGGTGCCAACTACAGGGTTGCTGTGGGAAGGAAACCATATACCAAGTGCTGCCCTCGTCCAAGGTTTGGGTCTGATGTGACGACCACAGCCACTGCCATGATCATGAAGCCCAGTCTGTTCATTCTCCCTGGCACACCCTGACATCCACAAGGCCCACATCTCCCACCTCCCCTAGGCCATTTGTCACCCTGGTCTGAGCTAGTGTGGCCCTTCTAGAGCATTTTGGAAGATTCTTACAGGTGTGGGGGGGCAGCCAGGGAGACCTGGAATCACAAGTGAGGAAAGGAGTTCCGGCTCCTGTGAAGGAGGAGCAGGCTGCTGCTGCGCTCAGCTCCATCCAGCCTTCTTCCTCTTGCTCTCCCTGAGATCTCCGCCAATGGCAGAGGCACTCACATTCCAGCCAAACCCCTCTGCTCCTCACATCCTGGACTTCAGTCCTGCACAAGACCCAACTCCAAAGTGCACTCACACCTTCTCTTCCTCTCTGCTTCACCCCAAAGGTGCTGTCTTGATTTCCCTCTGCTCCTGCACCCACGCCACACACCTCTCCTGCTTGGAGCCCAACGTAGCTGCCAGTTACAGGGAATCTACCACAGAAGTCCATGGCTGCCACCAACCAAAGCTTTGCTTTTTGAGGCATCAATTGTTTAGCATGTATCAGGAACTAATACTCACACCAGGCAAGTTCTGGATGGACAGAGAGCCTGCCCACCCTCTCACCTGCTAGTAGGTCTGCCTGCCCGCCCCAGGTTTGCCAGCTCTCCATGAGCAGCCTGCATAGCACTAACCGTCACTGGGAACTCCACTCCCACTCAGTGTCCCCAACCCCACTTTCTAGGCTCTAGCCTCTGAGGCAACCCAGAAACTTCAAGGTGCTCAGGTTTCCCTCAGTGGATCTGCCCAGCTCTGCCTGCCCTGATGGCACTCTTCCCCCCTGGCTCCACACCCCACCTCCTAGCTACCCACCCTTCCCCTGCCAGCCCACTGCTCTACTTGACAACCTGCTTTTTTGCCCTAACAACAAACACTTGGGCAGAAGATGCTTGTTGGCTTGCATGGTCCTCATGAACAGACAGTTGGGAAAATGCTGGTAGATGATGTGGTATAGCCCAGTACACAGAGGGCCTGGGAAAGGCCAGCTCCTGAGACCGCAATCCAATAGTAGAAAAGCAGGTGGATCTGGAAAAGTTTGACTCGGCAGAATGAAGCGATGCAGGGCCTCAGGACAGCAGTGTTCTGAAGATAGAGTTCTACCCCCACAAACAGAACCTTAAGCACCCGGACTGGGCCTCCAAGTCACAGCCTATGAGCCTTCAGCTGGGAGTCACTGAATTAGAGACATCCCTGGAGGAAGACAGTAGAAAGGGAGAGACAAGCCTCTCTCGATTCCCATATCCTTTGGGGTCTGTGTGTGCATGTGTGTTTGTGTGTTGCAGCCAGAGGACAACCTCTGGTGTCAGTCCTCAGGAGCTCTGCACACCTCCTTTGAGACAGGATCTCTCTGCAGTTTACCAATTAGAAGACAACTTTCAGGGTCGGTCTTCAACTTCCCCCTCACTTAGAGTAAGGGTTTCTCATTCTCGCTGTCATTACTGTTCACTGCTGCTTCTCCAGGCTAGTGGGTCATGAGCTTCTGTCTTCTAAGTGGGCTCTGAGGTTCTGAACTCTGGTACTTGGGCTTGAATGGCATCCCCCCAGTCCATGCATGATAATTTGACATGGGTTCTGGGAATAGAGCTCAGGTCCTCATCTAAGCCATGCCCCCTCCAGCCTCCTGCGTTCCTTTTACAGGAGCTAAAAGCCAGAGCCCAACTCCTGGACTCTCCGGGCACTCAGCACAGTGGCTCTTCTGTAGGGGGATCACCTGGGAAAGGCCTCCAGGCCATGCTCCAGCCTGTTCCTTGACCCCCGCAGGTCACTGGCCTCACCTGGCCTGCAAAAGGCCTACAGAGTTTGCCAAACCTAATAAAAGCAGCAAACATGGGATGTTTTCTTTTAGCCAAACATGAGAAAAACAAAAGGGGGACCAATGGACAACAGGCATGGGGGCTAGAGAGCAAACATTCTGATAGCCCTGGCTATTCTGGCCCCTCAGGCAGGGCCATGAACTTAGCAGATGATAGTCCATTAGCTGAGGTGAGAGGAAGGTCAGACAGCCTGCAGCTTTGTCTATACCATATACCCCTCACATTGCAGAGTGACCACTCACTGTGCAGGGGGCCTGGGCCCTCGTCTCCACAGTCAGTTCCCACTGATGAGTCACATGGAACTGGCAGGACCATAGCGATCAGGGACAAACAGGTGGATCCAGCTCTTATATCCCACAGTGGGGACTCAGGGAAGCCAGGGTCCCTGGTTTGGGCATCAGTATGCCTCTGAATCTCTCTAGGTGACTACAATGAGAAATAAGAAGCATGGCTGAAGATAAATTTGTCTCACAGATAGGAAAACCCAGAGAGGTTAAGCCATGTGCCTAAAGTCACACAGCTGAAACTGACAGCCTGAATCCCAAGGTGACAGTGGAAGCCTTTTTCACACCTGAGCTGGCCCTTGTCCACCCCAACCTGGACTCTGAGGCAGGTGCATTCACTTTCCCACTTGAGTCTTTCCCCTGGTTTTTAAGGGAAAGAGGGAGCTATCGGGCAAGCAGAGGAGGCCACTGGCCAAAGGCACAGGGGCCTCCCAGCCTCGCCCCTATGTGGACATCATCCTGTGACCATGGCCTCCTTCTCCTCATGTGGGGTCCTGGGTCCCCAGCTCTGGCATGGTCTCCCCAGGAGTCTACAGTGATTCCCCTGTATAGGCTGCTCTGCATGGAGCTAGGCAACATGGGTCCCAAGGCAGTCAGTAGGGCTCTGCTGAGAGACAGTCTGCTTTGGAAGCCCCTCTCCCCTCTCATGGCCATGACCTTGGCAAGTCCCTTCCGATTTCTTCATCTGTAAACTAAAATTGTCACTGTAAAGATCCGGTTGCCTCTGGGTTGCTACAAAGATCGATGAAAGTGGGGACAAGGCTATGTACACAGTGTAGCCCTGGATAAATAAATATTAGTTGTGTGTCATGTGCCAGAGCTCCATGCTAGGTGGGGCTATCATTCTGGCTTTGTCCCAACCTTGGTGACTTGGACACATATAAATCAGCTTGGTGCCTCAGTTTCCTCCTTAGGTAGAACAATGCACCATGCCCTGGCTGGGCCATTGTGTGATGGAATGAGCAGCCCAGCCTGAAGAGCAAAGCCAGGATGTGTACATTTCCACCTGAGGCCTTGATTCACATCCTTTATTCACTCTTGGCCTTTCCCTAGAGTTGCCCAGCTGTGTAACTGCAGCCTGGGATCAAACCCCAGCTCTGCCACTCAAGCTGTGTGTCCTTGGGCTCGAGATGGGCTTCTTGAGAAGCAGCCTATTCACAGGGTCTGGAGCTTGGGGGCCCATCAGGACAGTGCCGTGAGAGCCGCTGGCTGGGGACAAGGGGAGGAAACAGAAAGAAGAGAGCAGGCTGCACCAAGCAAGGCCCCATTGGGTAGTCTGGCCTGGCTGTGGAGGGAACGGTGGGGCCAATACCAGGATCCCCAGGGCAGCACCCCGGGGCTCCATCTACCCTCTCCTCCTCCTCTACTGGTTCCCTTCCTAGAAACCTGGAAGAAGGGGAGGCAGGCTTGAGCTTCTCACCCACAACAGCCCTTCACTCCTTCCATCAACTCAGCAAGCCCCATGTAAGCCCCACAAGTCCTCAGGAAGGTCACCATGCCCCAGGTGGCCCACTCTCCTGGCTGATGGCTCCTGCTCCTGCTCCTGCCAGCTCAGAGCCCGAGAAGGTCCCCATGTCAGCAGCAGCTCCAGGACTCCAAAGCAGAGGAGAGAACATTTCAAAGCAGAGGAAGGAACAGGATGGACTCATCCTAACCAGAAGCCTCATCCGCGTGCTGAGTGTCCCATTCTTTCATTTTACTTATGCAATGTGCATGCATGTGTGTGTGTTCACATGTGTATGGGCACATGGGAAGGTGTGGGTGTATATGTACATGCATACGTGTGGTGGCCCAGAGGACAGCCTGGATGTCATCCTCAGGGTTTCTCATTAGTCTGGAGCTGAGCAATTAGATTGGACTGGCTGGCCAGCGAAATCCAGGGATCCTCCTGTCTCTACCTCCTCATTGCTGAGATTACAAGCACACCTCGATATTTTACGTGGGTGCTGAGAAGAGAACTCAGGTCCTCATGCTGTGAGGCAAGCATTTAACTGACTCAGCTATCTCCCCAGTCCCCCTGATTTTCTTTCTTTCTTTCTTTTTCTTCTTCTTCTTCTTTTTTTTTTTTGTGTGTGCTCCTGGGGATTGAATCTGGGACTTCATTCATGCTAGGAAAGCCCTGTACCACTGAAGTGCAACCCATACCTTTTCCTATGTTCATTTCAATATGCAATCCACAGGGCTGGGAGGAAAGCGCTTGCCTATCATGCAGAGTCCTGAGTTTGATCCCCAGCACCAAAAACAACAACAACAACAAAAATATATAATCTGAGTAATTGTTTTCAACAAGAAATTTTACCCTATTTTTATACCACCTCTTCACACTGTGGTGTGTAATTTATACATTTACACCTAGAATTGCCAAGTGAAAGGCTATCAGGGACATTTGAATTTCAGGCTCACAAGAAATAAGGTTGGGTACACACCTATCTTAAAAGTTTATTTCCTGTGTACCCCAAGTTCCCTGGACCCTCTGGCTATATTTGCTACTCTGGAGAGCCCACTTCAAGCTCCCTAAGTTGGGACTATAGTGAGGACCCCAGGAGCAGCCCACAGTTAGCCTGCAGAAACCAGCTTTGCTGTGTGCCCAAACCATAGCTCTTTTGCCTGCTTTTAATAGCATCCGTTTTTGTCTCAGGCCTGTCTAATTATTCTGTTTCTGATCATTGCTGAGCAGGTAAACAAAGGACGGGAAGAAAGTCCACAATACTCCCTATCAGTAAAATCCAAATAAGGGGTCAGGTCATGGTGAGGGGCCAGCCTAGAGGAAAGGCAGGTGGAGCCAGACACTGGGGGTCCATGGGGTCCAAGGAAGTCACCTCTTTCCTGGCTATCTCTATATTGGCTCTCTCCCAGCCACCCCCTCCCACCCCACCCAGAAGCAGCTAAGGATCCTGGGTGGGAATATCTGACCCTAGGTATATGTCTTTCTCTGCCTCAGTTTATACATCCCAAAGTACTGGCAAGCTGCAGCCATGAGCCATGGGATGGGGAAATGGAGACAGCCGGGGACAATGCAGCATGAAGCAGAGGTAGGTCCTCACCCTGCCCGCAGCACTCCTCCGGTTCTCAGGAGCCACCACTGGCCTCAGAACCCCTGATGTATTGATGTGTGGGAGTGTACATTCAGGGTGCCTGGAAACTTAGTCTTAAGCCAAGGCTGAAACAGAGACCCAGCAAAAGTGACCTTTCATCCCAGGTCACACAGAACATCTACTGTGAGCTGAGGCTCTGAGCAAGAACCCCTTAGGAACCCTCTACTATGAACTGAACTGTGTCACCTTACCTTATGGGTCACTGCTGCTAAGCATGTGAAGAAAAGGAACTTTTCTTAGGAAGTAAACTGAGTCTCTGAGGGGTAGTGCCACTCCAGAGCCCTTGGGGGGGGTGGCAAAGGCTCTGAATCCCATCCCTGGCAGCCACCTCAGACACCCTAGGTCCAGGTCAGAGAGGATGACCAGCACAACAATGACATTAATAATGACAGTAGCCAGGCGTGGTGGTGCACGCCTTTAATCCCAGCACTTGGGAGGCAGAGGTAGGAGGATCGCCATGAATTCGAGGCCACCCTGAGACTACATAGTGAATTCCAGGTCAGCCTGGGCTAGAGTGAGACCCTACCTCGAAAAACCAAAATAATAATATAATAATAATAATAATAATGACAGTGAAAGCTGGTGCCTTCCAAGGTCTGTGTGACATGGTATTACCCCATTCACGGCAAGCTGGGGAGGCTATTACAGTGTACTGCAAACAGAAGAAGCAAGATACATCTCCTTGTTAAAAAATGATGGGGACGGGCTGAAGAGATAGCTTAGCGGTTAAGGCATTTGCCTGCGATGCAGAAGGACCAGAGTTCAATACCCCAGTGCCCATATAAAGCCAGATGCAGTTCATTTGCAGAAGCTGGAGGCTCTGGTGTGCCCATTCTCTTCTCTTCTCTCTCTCTCTCTCTCTCTCTCTCTCTCTCTCTCTCTCTCTCTCTCTCTCTGTCTGTCTCTCTAATAAATAAAATATTTTTTTTAATGATGGGGGAATTTTAAGGCAGACAACAGAGCATTAAACCAGGCTTCTGAACTCAGGGTCTGGGCAAAGATCGAAGCTCCTGAGCCCCAGGGGAAGAATCCGTGAGGGAGGGAAGGAGGGTGCAACCCAGGCCTGGAAACCTGACCTGTAAACTTCTAGGCACCTGATCTGTTCCTTAAACACAGGTAACCTGCCAGCTCTGCTCACCCCACTGCTGCCTCCTCTCCTCCTGCCCCCAAACCTCAGGGCACTCGCCCTGTCCCACCTCTGTGCCAGCCACCTGACCTGCACTCCCTTCCCCCATCCTTATGGAAGGCACTACCCCTGCCAGGCTATGGCTCTATGCCAGGCACTCCTCTAGAGACAGACCGTCCTCGGTGGCCTCCATTCTAAGAACTAGGTGGGGATGGGGAGACCCTGGGCTCAGAGGTTATTTTTATTTATTTACCTTGCATTACAAGGTCTTGAACCCAGGATTTTGTGCTTGCTAGGCAAGTGCTCTACCATTGGACCACATGCCAGCCCAGGCTCAGAATTTAAAGTTCTTCTGTAATTAGGATGCATACATGTTGCACACAATATTTTTTGTACGGAATATTTTACTTTTTTTGTTTGTTTTTGTTTGGTTTTTCGAAGTAGGGTCTCACTCTAGCCCATGTACGGAATATTTTAAATAACAAAAAAGAGAGGGAGCTAGAGGTCCTGACTTCTTCTTGTGTCAGGTCTGAAGCTGTTTAGCAAGTAATTTTTTTAAAACCTTAAACATTTTACCTGAGTTTTAGCATTCATTTTGATTTCTTAGAAAATTGCAACAAAATGCCATTTTTCTGATCAGTGAATATTTGGGTTCTTCTTAAAGTTAGCACTCAGTCCCACTGAATCCCAGTCTTGGCAGCCACCTCAGATGCCCTAGGTAGGGTGACAGAGAGGATGACCAGCACCACAATGACATTGATAATGACAGGGAAAGCTGACTTCCTTCCAAGATCTGTGTGACACTGTATTACTCTCACCCCACACCACATACGCATGCACCCCCTCCTTCTGTTTAGCAAATATTGAGCACCTACTATGAGCAGCAGATCCAGGATACAGCACACACACACACATAGAGGAGAGGGAGAGAGAGAGAGAGAGAGAGGAGAGAGAGGGGAGAGAGAGAGATCCATCTTCTACACAGGAAGAGGGAAGAGAAAGTGGTAAATCAGCAGAGCTGAAAGTGTGGGTGCTGCAGGAAGTCCATGAGAACCCTGGAGCCACTGTGTGATACCCCCAACCTGCACACCCCACTCCAACACTGGGAGGAGCAGTATTCATCCCTACTTTTCAGATGGGGAAACTGAGGCTAGGGTCCTCAAGTGACTTGGCCAGAGCCCCTAACCAGGAAGTAGCAGAGTTAGCTTGTTAGGGTGCAGCCTGCTGCCTGAAGGATGTTTGTGGCCTCACCCCCTCCTGCTGAGATGGAACCCAGGTTGGAAGGAGGAAGCTGGGACCTTGCTACACTTGAGTGAGGCCAGCACTTTACTTCTGCACTGCAAAGGAGACTCCTCCCATAGGGAAAAGGCCAGGTAGTCTCTTTTGAGTGTCCCAGGGGCTTCTTTCTGGAGCTGAGCCCGGGAGGGGTCTGGCTGGCAGGGCAGCCATAGAGGACAGCAGGGGCCCTTTAAAGGCTTTCAGTGACCGGTTCATTCACCGGGGCCCCTGCTGACTCACGCTTATGAAAGTGATTTTCCCGGCCCCGCCCCTCGCCTTGCGCCTCCTCCTGGCCCAAGAAATACCCTGACTGGTCTTGGTCCTCACACAACCTCTGGGATCTCCAAGGCTAGTGGGTGTCCTGCTCACTCAGAAAGCACTGTGACTGAGCCAGATTCACCAGCTGCTGCAGGACAGGTGAGTGAGATGGTGACCCTTGGGCTGGGGTGGCCAGACAGGGGAACCAGGCAGCCCTAACCCCCCCCCACACACACACACCTCACCTCAGCCCTCTCTGCTACCTGCCATGCCCTCATCCAGGTGACCACCAGCCTGGCCAGCCCACACAACAGCTGCTCTGACAGGAGAGAGTGGGGTGTCCAAGCCGCTAGGTCCTCCAGCCAGGACCTTCCATTCTGCTCAGGTGGGGCAGAGCCAAGCAAAGGTGTGGGAGGGAGGCTTGTGGAGGGTGCTGGGAAAGAGGAGTGAGCCAGGAGGCTTGAGCTTGGGTGAGGTGCCTCCTTGGGGTGAGGGTTCACAGGTGACTAAGGCCACAGGTGACTTGGCTGACTGCACTTCTTTTTGCCCCAGGGGCCCTTGTGTCACTTTGGCTGTCACAGTTGCTGGTAGCTTTACTTGGAGGGGGCTGCTTGAGGCTGGAGGGAGCAGAGCCAGACTATGTAGGTGTGGGCATGGCCTTCAGCATTCCTGTGTGATCTGGGCAAGATGCCACCTCCCCCGCCTCAGTTTCTTTTGCTGTGTAATGGGAATAATAAAGTCCAGCTCTGTTGGTGCCCTAAAGTTAAAGGAGCAAGGAACCACTGGAGGAGCTCCACAGGTGTCCTGGCGTCTTCTCTAGCATGAAGCTCCCACAATCTCAGACATCCTGACACTACAAACCCCATCTGAGGAGTGCTTATTTCCACCCACTGACTCCGATGTTAACTTTTCCTATCAGCACTGTCCAATTTGAGGACCTTAAAAAGATACCATCACATTAGAAATGGATATTCTAAGTCAGGCATGGTGGTGCACATCTCTACTCCCCGCACTTGGGAAGTGGAGCAGAAGATGAGGAGTCCAAGGCCAGTCTGGGACAAGAAACCCTGTCAAAAAAAGAGGGGATTAGCCCACAAACTGAAAACGCATGCAGGGAACTGAAATACTGAGAAGTTGAAATTGGTTTTTTAAAGTTTGCCAGTATACATTTGTGGGAGGCTTAGAGGCTGAGCTTGAGGTTTGGGGACTTGGGGATGTCTGCTATCACTCTGCATAGGAAGTAACCTCGAGTACAGGCCAGAGCAGTGACCTAATGTGTGTGGCATCCAGAAGCTTCTATTGAAACATCTGCCAAGTTCCGCTAGGGGAGGGAGTTGGAGTGCAAAGTCCTGCAGTAAATCAGAGTGTTCCTCCCTGACCAGGGCCACGGGGACATCTGCTCTGATCTTTCTGTGTGGGTGGGGCTTCTATCGCTGTCCTCCTCACCAGGTAACGGGGAACTGTAGAGAGCAATGCAGTGAGATGCTGAGGTATCTGGTGGGTTTCTGCCCACAGCGATCAAGCATCACTGGCTCTGAACCCGTGGGAACATGACTTTCCCTCAGTTTTCTCATCTGAGAAGTGGGTTGCTGTCCTGATTAAAGGCCCTACTAGGATTTCACATGCACTATAGTGTTGTTCTTGGGCACGCGCAGACTGCAGTGGGGAGCCCCAAGCCCTCTGCCAGTGGCCCCAATGATCTGCAGCCTGGGTCTCCAGGTTGTGGGCACAGCAGCACCCCATAGTAGTATGAAACTGTCCCTCGGGCAGGTCTTTGAGCTCAGCTACACATGGCTGAGGGTGCTGGAGCAGGAATCTTTGGGAGTGAGAGGTGACTCTGAAGTAGGTGGCCTGGCTCACGTCTAGCCTGGCCCAACACCTTCAAAGCAAAGGGCTACAAAGCTCTCTGGGCCTCAGTTTCTTTATCTGCAGTATGGGAGTGATTGAAAAAGGGCTTGTAAGAACACAATTACGTATAGCTGAAACTGCTTATGCCCATAGAGGGTTTGACATGCACGGGCCGCAGAACCAGCACCAGGAAGTCTAGAAATGTCATCTGTTGTTACAGTTCTTAGTGGTGTTACCCCACAATCCTCTCCCCAGGCAGACAACACAAGGCCCTGCATGGAGAAGGCCATGTGTTTCCTGATGTCAACAGGGAGGTAACCACCCTCTTCAAGGGAAGAGACTATCCCTGATACACGAAGCCATCTTGACAGGACATGGAAGCTAAACGGAACCCAGCTGAAAGAGCCCAGGAAGGCTGTTCTTGGCAAGTTGAGAAGGCCGGGCCTGCCATGGGGTGCAGAGCATGACCCCCGCCTGTGGGCCTCCCTTTCCTCCCCTGCCAAGCTCATCTCTGGGCAACATCAGGGGCTTGTTCTGCCCACCGTCCAGTGCTGTGAGGAAGTCCATTGTTGCCTGAGGGCGATGCCTGTCCTCTGCCCTGTCTAACTGGTTGGACTTGCCCGGTGGTAGAGACTAGTATTTATGTCCCTGCACACACCACGGGCCAAGCACCAGTCTTGCCTGGGTTTTGTTGGTTCATGAAGGAGTTGTTCAAAAGTGCATCGGTTGTCCACATTTCCAAACTAGAGGAATCACACAAAACTCTCACATTTCTGCCTCCCTAAAAGAGTTTGGAAGCAGAGGACATGACCCCAGACCCTACCTACTCACCAGGATGTGGTCTTCAGATGAGTTCAGCTTGTCTCTGGGGACAGACCCTGTGGCTCAGAGCCATATCACGAGTTAACCTGTTAATTAGTGTGCAACTGTGCTGGGTCCCAGTCACACACCTTTGCTTCTGCACAGGGCCAGTGTCGGAGGAACATGAGGAAAACACATGGATGTAGTCATGCCCACCCCCTGGTCTCTCTGCACATGCCAGTGTTGCCTGGTGGCCCAGGAACTGGCTGCCAGTGCTGTGGATCCTGGAGGAGGCTGTGTCACTGTCCCAGCTGAGGATGAAGGGGACAAAATTGGGAAAAGGAACTGTGCTCAGGCCATCCTGTGGCCAGCAGGGGGCAGAGGCACTCCAGATACAGGGCTCACCAGTGTTCCCCCCATGGTGCTCCATGAGCATTCTCCAGCTGTTCCTTTTCAGTCCTTCCAAGGCAAGGGACTCCTGTTCCACGTGACTGATGCTCAGAGAGTCTGGGAACCTGCCCACTGCTAACAGTTGGGAAGCCATCCAGTTTTGTGAATGGTGGGGCTGCAGCCGCTGCCCAAGTCTTCTCCTGCCCCTGATTGGGCAGAGAAAACCCTCGAGGGGATGAGGTGGGAGATGAACCATGGACCAGCTAAGACTTGGGAGGCAGAGGCTGGCAGGCTGATGGTCACCAGGCATGTGAGGAGGAGGCTAGAACAGGCCTTTTGGGTGCAGATGTGTGAAGAGAGGAAGAAGACAGGGAGGCACAGCGTCACATGCCCCCTGGGGGAGTCTGCACTCAGCCCCGAGCTCCACCTTGAAGCTGGGAAGTGTCCACAGGGTTCCTCAGCCTGGCCTCAGTTCTGTCCTCTTCTCTCCAGGTTGGCTGCCAGCTCTGAGTTCTGCTCCAGCCCCAACCATGAGCTCCTCCCGGAGGGACTCCCTCAATGCCAGCAGCTCGGAGCCTGTCCCAGTAGTCATCATTGGTGAGTGTCATGCCCGGCAAGGAGGGAACCCCTATGCACAGCAAATTATAAAGTATCATCCCATCAGTACCCTTCTGGAGTTGGGAATCGAATCGGCTGGGGGTTAGAGTCCCCATGATTACCCCGACTGGTACTGGGTTAGAGGCCCTCACAGGGGACACATAGAAGAGGTCCCCATCCAGCCTGGCGTGGTGGCGCAGGCCTTTAATCCCAGCACTCAGGAGGCAGAGGTAGGAGGATTGCCGTGAGTTCAAGGCCACCCTGAGACTACATAGTGAATTCCAGGTCAGCCTGGACTAGAACGAGACCCTACCTCAAAAAACCAAAAAAAAAAAAAAAAAAGAAGAAGAAGAAGAAGAGGTCCCCATCCTTAGCTCTGCAAAAATGAGACAGACAGCTGTCACCCAGAGTACAAGCGTCAGATGGAACCATATCAATAGCCATTTTCTTTAAAAAATAGTTTTATTTATTTATTTGCATGCAGAGAGAGCTAGAAGAGACACAGAGAGAATAGGCACACCAGGGCCTCTAGTCACTGCCGATGAACTCCAGATGCATGCACCACTTTGTGTCTCTGGCTTTACGTGGGTACTGGGGATTGAACCTGAGTTGTTAGCTTTGCAGGCAAGTGCCTTAACCACTGAGCCATCTCTCCAGTCCATGAACAACTGTGTTCAAAGTCAAAAGCAGATGGATGTCCATAAGATCTCTGGTTCCTATACAGTACAGACTGGCCTTGAACTCTTGGCATTCCTCCTACATCTGCCTCCCGTGTGCTGGGATTATAGGTGTGCACCACCATGCCTGACTATGTGATTCCTTACAGTGTCCACAAATACATGATGTCCTGAACAAGACAGGAGCCCGGGGAGAGAGAGAAGGAAGCATTATTCTCTGGTTGGGCCTGATTAATTGCTCAGATAAAAGAGGCCTCAAACCAGACTGAAGAGGTGCTCTCCTCCCCTTGAAACAGTCCATCTAACTGATGGGACTGTCAGCTGCCGGTGCTTAGTGACCGTCAAGTTTCAGCCCTTCCCCTTCCCCTTGTCCCGAGAGGTGGAACTCAGGGCCTCCACATGCCAAGCACACATTCTTCCATCAAGGCACAACCCAGCCCTCTTTTTCACATTTTATTTTGAGACAAGAGCTTAGTAGCCCAGGCTGGACTTAAACTCCCTATGTAGCCCAGGCAGACCTGAATTTGTGATCCTCCTGCCTCAGCCTCCCAAGTAGCTGGGATTACAGGCATGTGCCATAACACCCAGTTTATACAGTGCTGGGGATCAAACCCAGAGCTGTGTGCAGACTAGCATGCACTGTAGAAACTGAGGCACATCTCCTCTCCCCCATCCCATTCAATACTTTTTTTCTTGATAATTATTATTTGAAGTGTCAGGCATAAACTGAGGGCTTGATGAATATTTTCATTGTGCCTCACAGTTGAAGAATGAATGGCTGAGCCAGGCTGAGCCATTATGACCCACTGTCTTCGCAGGCAATGGGCCCTCAGGCATCTGCCTATCCTACCTGCTCTCCGGCCACATCCCCTATGTGAGGCCAGGTGCTGTCCACCCAGACCCCCTGCTCCAGAGGAAGTTGGCTGAGGCCCCAGGGGTCTCCATCCTGGACCAGGTGAGTTTGTCTCATGGGGCTAGAGTGTGGGGGAGGGGTGCTGACACCTATGGAGCTGCCCCTGCTCCCCAGGGAAAAGCCAGGGTTTGCTGGAAAACCCAG